>JAGMWU010000027.1:15311516-15335656 GCA_018697195.1 Certhia americana
GTCTTTTGTCCATTACAGCTGGGTATTGATATTAGATCGATATTCATATTTTAATAAATCACTGGTAGAACCAGTTCTACTGCTTTAAATTACTCCATCCCCTGGCCCCCTCGCAGAGGTGGGTAGCTCAGGGCTCATTCCCTCCCCTGCCCCACCCTGCTTGCCGCCTCCACCAGCCCCTGCAGTCTCAGAGCACACCCCTCTGGGGGAGATCAGGATTATGCCCACTGTTGCCCGGGAAACGACTTTGAAAATGGCGGTGCCCATGGAGACCATGATGCCGATGCCAGTGCCAGCACATGAACCCCGCTGCCGCCTCACCAGGCTCTGGCTGCTGCCACTTCTCCTGGGGCCCCCCTTGCCGAGATCGGAAGCAGCTCTGGCACTTGCCCTGTACCAGCCTTGACCCCGTGCTAGCACCCCAGTTACACTTGCACCCCAGGGGGTGGCAGCCAAAGGCACGTGAAAACCCCTGCCCGCCCCTGCTGCTAAAGCCACAGGCTGCTAGTGCAGCACCAAAAGCACTGTGTTTCTACCCTCCCCCCCTTCATTATCTTCATCAGAAGAGGACTCAGCTCCTTCAAATTCCAGCAGTTTCATTGCATATATGCTATCCCTCAATGTTATAAATGCATATTTTAGTATTGGTTTTTCTCAAGTATGAAGATGCATGTTATATCTATAATGGCTTCTTGCTGAAGTTTTAGAATTTACGTGTGGTGTGCCTGAATAGACAAGACAACTTCCAAGAGGGGCCAAAGCTACTATCAGCTTTCACCGCCTGTGAAAGAAGAGACCAAAGGCCAAATTAAAAGATGATAAGAAGGAATTAAAACTGAAGAACGCATGCTCTAAAAAGGCAGACCCAAGGAGTGGCCATCTAAAACAGTTCCTAGAAACATGGAAATAAGTTCTTTGAAAAGTTTGAATATGCATATAGATCTGTGAATATGTAACAGGCTAGTGTATTTAAGGGGTGTGTCTGAAACAGCAGGTGTGCTCTTGGCAAAGTGCCAAGGCACCTGGCCATAAGAAAACTATTACCATCAGCAAGAAGATGATACAGAGAACCTCCATAAAATATTAGGACTATTATGAAAATCTAGGTTATTCCACCAAACATGACTCCTGATAGACTTCTGCCTGTTGTATCTGTTCTGATCAGCACCACACTCCGCACTGAAACCTGGGAAGTCCCACAGAAAAGGAAAACCCTGAGTGCCTTTAGCTATATCAATGAACAGAAACACTGTTCCTGTCATTAAACAACCCTGTTCTACCTGCTTCATTGAGTTACCTGTAAATGTGTAGCCACAAGCCTTATGGCTTGAGGAAGCTTGATGTGCTAAAACCTATGATTGCCAGAATTTGTGAACAAAAATTTAAAGGTAAAAATTTTTTCTAACAATAAGAATTAAATTGTAAAAACTAAATTAATTTTTAAAGCAAAGAAAAAAGAATAACAGCCTTCATATTAGCAACCTGAAGTTGCTGCAGAAATAACTTTAAAATATTAAGCAATCTAAGGTGTCCAGCTAACTAAGCAAACCAATGCCATGTCTCAGGCACTGAGTGAGCTACTGACAGACATTGATAATATCATACACATCACCCCACAAAATTAAGCTGCTATGTGACACTATGCCATATTTTTCCCCAGCCAGCTCCCAGCACCAGGCCAAGAGTGGGCTGCTCTCAGAAAGCAATGCAGTCCAAGATGCAGCTGTAGGGCTTACGCTCTATGGCACAGGGCATCAAGTGTCAAGGATCAGAGTAAATAATAGGGAGGGATCTTTCATGTGCTTCCCCAAAGAAGTTTATTCCAGGAGAGGAGCAGGGACAAAAGAACGAAAACCAGCATGGTGCAAAATATTTTAAACGGGGGAGGTACAAGGGGAGGGTACAATTCTTCAACCAATAGGGGAAAGAATGGGGAGGAGTAAAAGGCAAGGTTTACTTTACATTAACCAATGAGGGACTACATGGGAGGAGAACAGGTCACATGGGCCAATGGGGCATCGAGGATCAGGGGATTTCCAAAGGGGAGGTACAAGCAGGGGGTTGGCATAAGAAAAGATTGACATCTAGGAAGGGAACATTCTGGAATAAGGGGCAGGGTTGGGGTAGGATGGACAGCTAAGTAGGAGGATACAACTTAGGTTGAACCAACAACATGGCGGGAAATAGGAACAAACCATTACAAACTGTTACAGAAGAAACCACCACAACAGCTACGGAGACTTCGAAAGCATGCGCTACAAAGATCCTTCTAACCACAGCATGCCCATCCCTCAAGAACAGAGTCAAAGAACTGCAACCAGATGATTACAGCAACTAATTCCATGGACTATTCAAAAATGGGACTCATCCAGTTGAACTCTATCTTTAGTCAAATCAAGATTACTAATTCTGTAGTTGTTGTTATTGTGTTTATGTTGTTACCCTGTTTTTTGTCTGTTAATCTTTACCAAGAAGCCTTTACAATCTAAAGAAGAAGGGGCAGATGTAGCACTCCAGTTAGCTGGGATAAATAAAAATAGCCAGGGTCAAATTCTCTGCACCAAGGAGTGAGCCAAGGACCCTGGGGAGCAGGAGGCTGGTGTGGACACTGGCCGTGATCAGGGAAAAGCAGTTCTCAGCTTTTCTCAGGCTGGTCCTGGGAAAAGCTGAGGAAAGAATGCAAACAAAACCTAGCACTTGGTGTTTGTGCATATGCCACAGAGAAAAATACATGCTGTTTTGTCAAGATGTTTACCAAGGGGTGTTAGTCTTTTCTTCTCTAATAAACTTACTGTATTCTCAGATTAACCAATCCGCTTTTAAACCACGAAACACACTATTAAAAAGTGTGTGCCATTTAATAAAGTTGCTTTTTGCCACTGCCTTCTGAACAGGAGTCTGTATCGTTGTCGTGCCATTCCTTGATAAACAGTGACATCTGGTGACCACAACATGTACTGTGCCTGATTAACTTCTGGCTTTTTGCAGCGTCCAGAAGACCGGGACGAGTCTCCTAACTCTCTCTGGACGGGGGCGAGTGCTCGTGCCAGGCTGCCCCTGGCCGGAGCTGTGCCATCTGGCCGATTTAGCTGCAGCAGAACCCAGGAAACCGGGACTGCATCTTTGAGTGCAGTCGAAAACCGAGGCTCGGAACCCGTGCCGTTTTGAATGCCGGCCAGAGTCAAAGCCATCTGGGAAGCTACAGACCCCTTGGACACCGCTGAGAAGATCCACAGTGTCTACATGTCGGACTGCCATCCTGTGCTCACAGAGAGAGGTACCATAATTCCCCGCCCTCCTTTGAGATGATTGGTCCCGTTTGGACCGCGAGTGTAAAAGCTTGGAGCCTATCCGGCTCGTTCAGAGCGGCACACCCCACCCCACCCCCCCACCCCCCCACACACACCCGGTGTAGGTGATAGGAGGAAAAGTCTCCTTAAAATGAGAAGCCAACTTTCTACGGAACGGGAATCCGTGCTTTCGGCGTGGAGAGCCGTATTGCCGAGCATGGATACTCCAGTCTCGGACCAAGCCCTATGTGCCTTATTAGCCTGGGCTCAGAGTCACGGTTTCTCATGGGACACAGAGACTGCGTTTTCTCTGCTCGCCTGGCAAATGCTTGGAGACCATTTGAAGAACGCAATTCAGAGAGGGGACACCACTGCTCCCCCATTGGCGACCACCTGGGGAACTCTTTTTATGCGTCAGGGACTCCCTGCAAGGGACCGGATCCCTCCATCACCCGATGATGTCACTGAGGTGGTTTTTCCCTCGGCCCTTCCACTTCCCTTCCCAGCAGCCGCGCACATCCCACCTTTCCTCGCGGTGATGGCGGATGCGGCCGCCCAAATTGCAGCAGCCGCAGTGCAGACAGCGATGGCGGTGCTGACAGCTGCATGGAAGGGGCAGTACGTGGTGGCGGTGCCCACACCCGGAGAGGGTGTGAATTTCTCTACACCTCAGCGTAGATCTGCAGAGGGGGTGGTTGAGGGGGTGGTGCCAGCCCTTCCTTCTCCTCCAACGACACCGCCCACCCTGCCCGCCCAGGCTGCAATGCCGACGCCTCCCTCTGTAGTTACGGGGGTGGCACCGGCCCCTGCTTCGCTTCCAACATCACAGCCCACTCTGCCGGCAAGGAGGAGGGCTGCTGCCCCACTGTTCGTGGGCAGCCCCTCCTCATCAGTGCCTTCAGCTGCCACATTCTCCTCTGTCGGCCGTGCACCATCTCCACCGCTTCTACCATCGCCCGATGACATCACTGATACCGAGGACGACCAGTGACCTTCTCTTCGGGGATGTGCCTCTGCGCCAGAGGGCCGATGCTGTGATGGACCTTTGGTCTCTTCCCGGAGCCATCATTGGACACTCCCTCCGTCCTCAGTCACTGTCAGACCGAAGAATTGCTGTGCTTTCTGAGAAGCAGTCACACTTGGATCTTTGCAGCACGGAGACTGGGACTTGTTAGAACGAATGGGGATGCCCGGGGGTGGTGTCCATACTGGGGGAGGGGTAGAAGAGGGAGTCCAGGTGGATGCTTGTGAGTTCAAATTAACCCCTGGGGAAGGGACACAATCTGATTGTATTAAGCATATAGCCCAAGTGCTGTTTCATCCTGTCCAATTTAAAGTCTTTGCAGACAACTGGAGACAGCTGGCTGAAAGAGCAGCCACAGACAATCCCTCACCCACCATGCTCTTTGTTGGGTGGGACATTTTCCTTTGTGCCCTGATGACTTGGAAATCTTCTGGAAAAAAAAAAATGGCCATGAGTCAGGCTTGGCTCAATTGGTTTAATTGAAGGGTGTTGCTATGGCATTTCAAAGATTTTCTCAGGTACCTTTCAATTTGGTCACTGATTCTGCTTATGTTGCAGATATAACTCAGCATTTGGATTGCTCTCTCCTAAAGAAAGTCAACAACGCAGCTTTGTTTCAGCTCTTGAAAACCTTGCAGTGTGCAATTTAGACCTGAGTTCATTCATATTACATTCTTCACATATGGAGCCACACAAATTTGCCAGGTTTCCTACCAGAATTTAATGTCAGGGCTGATAGGTTAGCTAATCCTGCATGTGTAGAGTCTCAGCCTGACAAGATTGCACAAGCCAAAGCATCACATGACTTTCTTAAAAAAAAAAAAAAACAAAAAAAAAACTACAAAAAAACCAAAAAAAACCTCCCAAAAAACCCCAAAAACACTGGAGAAAAAGGTCATGATGTGATTTCCCATTGGAGGATGGCTTTTGCAATTTTGGGCATATCTTCTACTGTGAAAACTGACAATGGCCCTGCGTACGTCTCACAAAAGACACGACACGGCAATTTTTCCACTTGTGGGGTGTCTCACATAACTTTGGCATTCCTTGTTCTCCAACAGGCCAAGCCATTGTTGAATGCGCTCATGGTACTCTAAAGCGTGTGTTGGACAAACAGAAAAGGGGAATGCCTGGGGAAACCCCACACAGTCAATTGGAAAAGGCTCTATATACGATAAACAACTTACAGTGCCACCAAATTCAAACAATCCTGTCATTATAAATCACTTTACCTCGTTACAGACTACAGACGAGACGCACCTGCCTTGAGCGAAAGTTTGGATACGTGACCTAACCACGAATAAGTGGGAGGGCCCGCATGAGCTTATCGTTTGGGGCTGTGGGTATACATGCATTTCCACAGATACTGGGGTGTGATGGATACCTGCGAGGTGTGTCAGCCCTAACCTGCGACACCAGACACAGAATATGGCCAATGCACAACTTTCAAATGATGATCAAGATACCAATCACCAATCAGATGGTCCCTCTACGAGTAGGAAATGAACATTCATCCCCTTTTGTTTTGAAAATCAGCTGTTGACAAGTTAGACTGACAGTTTCTTTGAGCAGACTAATGATGCCTTGTTATTGTATTAGAATTAGTAATAGGTTCTTAAAACTATTAGTTCATTTCTTGCTGAAAAGAACAACATGACTTGGAAATTTCCCTGATCACTCCAACACATCCTCAAACCTTCTGAACAGTGTTTGTTCTTCTGCAAGGGGCCCTGCAGAGGACGGCAAACAATTCTTCTCCTTTTTAACTAAAAAGGGGGACTTGTAGATGCTAACCGTGATCAAGGAAAAGCAGTTCTCAGCTTTTCTCAGGCTGGTCCTGGGAAAAGCTGAGGAAAGAATGCAAACAAAACCTAGCACTTGGTGTTTGTGCATATGCCACAGAGAAAAATACATGCTGTTTTGTCAAGATGTTTACCAAGGGGTGTTAGTCTTTTCTTCTCTAATAAACTTACTGTATTCTCAGATTAACCAATCCGCTTTTAAACCACGAAACACACTATTAAAAAGTGTGTGCCATTTAATAAAGTTGCTTTTTGCCACTGCCTTCTGAACAGGAGTCTGTATCGTTGTCGTGCCATTCCTTGATAAACAGCGACAGGCTGGGACCTTAGACTTATAAGGTCAAGCCCCTATCCTATAAGCTACAATTGGATATCTACCCCCCAGGTAAACCCTATATCTAGCCAAGTTAGCCACACCTCCGGGTCTTTGGATGCTGCAGCCACTCTAGAACCATGTTCTCTCTGGAAGCAACTGCAGGCTATGTGGCCTGTGAATGCTGCCTAGAGCGCATGTGGTCACTGAAATGAAATTAAAGAACATCTCTGAGCCTCATCCATCACACCCATCCTGTTTTTTAAGCCACACTCCCCAGCCAAACTGGTTTTGATGTAGCAGGAGGAAGAAACCCCCCTTGCCGGACAGCTACACTGTTACATTACCTGGAAAGAACTTCTGCAAATGCCCCCTCATCATTTCTATTCCAATGAACACAGGTTTAAGACAAAACCATTTTCTTGACCCTGCTGTATGGTGTATCAGACAAAAAAAAAAAAAAAGAAAATGAAAGAAATCTATGAAATGAACTTAATTTAAATAGCTCTCTTCATTTAAAGCATCACTTATGCTAAAGGCATATTATACCAGTTAAAGAGTTTATATTAGTGCCCACATCAGATTTGTTATGCGTCCGGATGTTCTGTGAAGAAGCATTAAGGCCACTGAGGCATGATGTGGCAACTTAATTAGCTGGGATAAATCAAAGCTTAGCCCAGGTTCCCTACACGGAGAAATAAACCTGAAACCCTGGGATGTGGGGTGCTAGGACCTTAGACTTACAAAGTCAAGCTCCTGCCCTATAGCCACAATTGGACACCTACCCCAGGTAAACCCTGTATCTTGCCAGGTTTGCCACGCCCCCATATCTTTTCGAAGCTAGCCCTCAGACCATATGATCTTCTGGATGTAGCTCTCAGGCCACACAGTCTTTGAATACTGCCTTCTGACCACATAGCTACTATGATGCATTAAAATCTATCTTTGGCTACTACATCGGACCTGTCACGACTTAATTAGTCACTCTCAGCCCAACAAGAATGGACCTAAGATCGCAGCCCGCACTGCTACAGCATGCAGTGTGACATATTTAGGAGACTAACAGTTGAAATTTGCTTATCTGAATATTCACAGCCTTCAGTTACACAGGAGATTATCATATAGTGAATATTTGTATAAAAACCCACTTGAATAGAGCCTGACATAAGTTGGTTTGAACTGCATACACACAAATGTTCATGCTTGCTCGAGTCTAAAATACACACTACATGATTGGTCTATGGCAGAGAACATGAGTTTTATAGTCTATATAAACTACAGATTTAATTTATTTTTTAAATTTTGTAATTGGGAAAGCTTTCACTGTCTGGCAGATACCACTGCTTAGAATGACTTGTTGAGTTTCCATCTAGTTGCCAAAACAAATAAGGACTGAAGCACTAATATCACAGGCAGTACACAAGCTTGCAAGAGACTCCACAGCTTTGCTGACATCACCATTCTGCTTGCAAAGTACCCTTAGAATTTTCCTGTTTCCAAGACTGGACTGAAGTTGACACACCCAGACATGTTTCTGGCCTTATGGGTTAGAATAAAAGGTCTGACTAGTAAAGGTTACACTGTTATGGATATTTGCTACAGGCCACCTGATCATGAGGAAGTGCATGAGGATTTCTACAGGCAGCTAAAAGCAGCCTCAAAGTCACAGCTGCTGGTTTTTGTGGGGGACTTGAACTACCCTGATAACTGCTGGAGAAGCATCACCATGAAGCACAAACAGTCCAGGAGGTTCCTGGAAAGCATTGATGACAACTTCCTGTCACAGGTAGTGAAGGATCACACAAGGAATGGTGTGCTGCTTGGCCTTAAACTAACAAACGGGGAAGGCCTTGTTGGAGATGTGAAGGTTGGAGGCAGCCTTGGTTGCTGTGACCATGAGATTGTAGAGTTCAGTATCAGGCAAGGAGGAAGGAAGACAGCAAGATTGTAACAATAGACATGGGCAAGAGACCTTCATGGATGAATAAGGAACTCCTATCATTGCTCAAGCACAAGCAGGAAATACACGGGAGATGGAAGCAGAGTCAGGCCACTTGGAATGAATATCAAGAGGTTGTCAGAGTAAGTAGAAATGAGACAAGGAAGGCCAAGGCCCATCTGGAATTAAATACAGCCAAGGGTGTCAAGGACAACAAGAAGGGCTTCTTGTTACTGAATGCCTTCTTTGCATCAGTCTTCACAAACAAGTCCAGCCCTCAGGGATCTCTGGCCCAGAAGACCAGTGAAAAGGAATGGTGTAAGGAACACTTCCCCTTAATTAAGGAGGACTGGGTTAGAGAACACCTAGGCAAATTTCACATCCACAAGTCCATGGGACCTAATGGGATACATCCACAAATGCTGAGAGAGCTGGTGGACATCATAGCAAGGCCACTCATGATCATCTTTGAACGGTTGTGGCAGTCAGGAGAGATGCCTGAGGACTGGAAGAAAGCAAATATCACCCTGATTTTCAAAAGGGCAGGAAGAAGTACCCAGGGAACTACTGGCCAATCAATCTCACCTCAATCCCTGGAAAGGTGGTGGAGCATATCACTCTGGAGGCCATCTCTTTTCAATGGATGACAAGAAGATGATTAGGAATATTCAGTATGAATTCATCAAACGAAAATCTGGCTTGACTAACCTGATTGCCTTCTATAATGAAACAACTACGTGGATGAATGAGAAGAGAACAGTGGATATTGTCTACCTTGACTTCAGCAAGGCTTTCAACACTGTCTCTCACAACATTCTCATAGGCAAACTCAGGAAGTGTGGACTGGATGAGTGGACAGTGAGGTGGATTGAGAGCTGGCTGAATGACAGATCCCAGAGGGTTATGATCAGTGGCAATGAATCTAGATGAAGACCTGTCATTAGTGCTGTCTGAAAGGTTCAACATTGGGCCCAGTATTGTTTAAGTTATTCATCAATGACTTGGATGAAGGGGTAGATGCTTCTGTCAGAGACTGAAATGTTATGGTTCATGGCTTTGATGCCAAACTGATTTTTGCCTTTTTGCTTTTATATATTCTTTATATTTATACATATTTGCAGCTCTGTACCCTATTATTGTTTAACTACATAGATTGGTAGCTAGCATTTCACCTACTCTGTTAGAAAGACAAAACACATGCCTAAAGGCTCCAATCCTTATCTTGCCTCCTCTGGGAACCAGTGTTAAAACCAGCTTCTCAGAACACTTCCTTATAAAGAAAGTTCAGTTAGTATCTAAATGAGAGGTTTAAGAAAAGGGTTGAACCAGGGGTGGCTCATCACTTGTGTCTCTAATTGGGGATTCTTGTCAGTTATGCTAATTTGCTAAACTTATAAAATTATGCCAGCTTTACGTTACGGTGTGCATCTTCGGGGCACTTTCGGTGTGTATTTCAGCATGCTGTGCACCAGAAAGGATCCTTATAAAAGTAACCGCATTTTATCACCTAACTGTGACTGTGATTTTAGGACCAGGAAAAGACATCAGCTTAAACATTATGTTGGGAGTTTGCTTCTTTCCTTTTGTTTCTTTTACTTAGGGAATTTTGTTCCATAAGTTGCTAGGAAACAGTAATGACTGGATACTTAAGAAACCAAAAGAAGTGGCCAAGCTCAGGGGAGGAGGGCACCTGGCTGCACTTCTCTTATCTGAGGGTTTCTCACAGAAGGGCAAAGATACCGCGAGAATTGGGCTGGTAAAAGACGGGGCTGGGGCAACTGCTAGCTCGCGCTCTTACTCTCTCTGGCTCTTTCTCGCTCTCTCTCTCGACTTCGGAGGAGGGCGTTTGGAGATGCCGCTTGGGGGAGGGAATTTGCTGCTGCCGCCATAGCTCTGCCCAGTCCTGCTTCTTCTGCTGTGGGGTGAGCCTCTGCTCGAGAAAGCAGACACTGAACTGGGACCTCATTAACACCTACCTCACTAAAAGAGGAACTTGTCACTGTAATAGATGCCTAAAAGTTTGTTCATAAAAAACGAGGGAATAAAAGTGTGATAAACAAAATTCCCTGTTTGTTCTTATTCAGTAAGAGTTAGTCGTTAATGTTGTGGTTATTTGTTACCAATCATTGTTTAATGTTGTTTTCCCAGTTGTTCACTTTTTACCCTAGTCTGTGTTTGCCAGTTTCATGTTTGTATCCCCATGTTCCCAGAATCCTCCCGTCGGAAGCTACATTTGTTGCACCCCAACTGCTGCTCCCAGACGTCCTTGTGCACTGACTGTATGCAAATAAGGGGCATTTGGCCTAAATCGGACTCCCAAAACCACAAAACAACATATCATAGAACAATAAAAACAGCAGCACTACTCTGAGAAAACCTCAAGGAAGCATACACCAAGAACTGAGTTCAGCCGTGTTGCCCTAAGTGCAATAGTACCCAGGCAGAGAGACACCCTAGACCAACGAGCCATCATGGTCTTCTGGTGCTCTCGTGAGGACAGAAGCCCCAGCTCTGCCTGCGTTCTTGTGGACAAAGCTGCCTTCCTCCTCCTGTGTGCCACCTCTGGGAGCAGCGGCGGTGTGTGCGCGACCCGTCGGGCCCCCACCTCGAGCTGATCACTAATAAAGGCATTAAAAAGGAGAAAAAGCTCCTGCCCTTTTTCTTCAAAAGGGTTAAGCGGGATGTTGGGAACTAAGGAAGTTTGATAAGAAGGACGAAGGGAAGCCACAAGGCCTCCTGATAAACAATTTTGCTGACTTAAGCATAATCTGTATACTCACTACATTAGCCAAATATGGAATTGAAAGCATTGCTGACACATGAACTAAGCTGTGAGGAAGAAGAACATCTTCCTCCCTACGACCACCGAGAGGCAGAAAAAGACCCCCTATCAACCAGCCGCGCAGACGCAGAGTATAACCAAAGTGATGTGATGCTGGAAATGGAGAGACTACAAGAACTCCGGGGTCCGGGAGAGAGGGGGCTGGCCGTTTTTCAGGGGCAGAGACCCCGCCAGCCACACAGCGCTGTTTGCTTGTTGTTTGCTTGCTACAATAAATATAAATTGTTACATTGGCATTGACTTCGGCTATTTGCTCTCAAAACTTACAACAATTTGGTGCCCCATGACTCGGATTGGGAATTTGGTGAGAAGAGCCCAGAAGTGGGGGGGCGCCCCGCTGAAAAGCGGCACTGCTCTGAGCTACTCACCTAAACCCCGACTGAAGAACCTAAAAAAAAAAAAAAAAAAAAAAAACAACAAGCAAAAAAAAAAAGAGCTGGTAAACCCCGTAATCTTTGTGCATGAAGTTCCGAACGAAGATGCAGGACGCGTGAGTATAGGCCGGGGATCCGTTCGGTTGGGGTCGGGTTTTCCCGGAGTGTGATGCGTGAGACGTCCAAGTGTGGACGAAGTGATTGTGGACTCCTTATTACTGTGGTTCCCACTTCTCACGAGAGATTGGGCCAGGAACAGGGGGCAAAGTGTGTGTGTGTGAGGAGACACTCCGGAAGATGGGACACGGGAAAAGCAAGCTCCGTGATCCCATGGGGGGGAACCCCAGATAAAGCTCCCACCAATTCCACCCGACAGCCCATTAGGGCTCATGATAACTTATTGGGATGAATTTCTCTCTAGGAAGGGAAAAAGTAAAGTAAAAATGATTCACTACTGTATAGAGGTATGGGGTGGAAAGCAGATTAGAGGGGACAACCTTTATTGGCCCGTATATAGGGCTTCTGAAGATTGGATCTGCCATGCCTTAAATATTTATGTAAATTCAAAGGAACTATTTAATTTAGAAGAGAGTGAGTATGCTGCATTATGGATAGCAGGTGAAACCAGAATTAAGTTGTTCGCTCATAATACAAAAGAGAAAAAGAAAAAGACCCGGCCAGGAGAAGAGATATCAGAAACACCCCTGCCATATGTCCCACCTCCTCCACCCCCGGCACCTTTACCACCGCTTAACCCTACAGCCCCCATAAGGGAACCCTATGAGGAGTCGGACTCCGATTCCAAGGCTCCAGGTCCATCTTGCCCAACGACCAGGAGTCAGACCAGGAAAAAGCAGGAAGAGTTAAACCTGTTTCCCCTCAGAGAAATAGGCATGGGAATGCTCCCTAACCCTGATGCAGGCCAGTTAGGACAACCACCCCATATCCCAGGTATAGGATTTGTCGCAGTTCCACTAAACTCTGGGGATGTCAGAGAATTTAAGAAGGAAATGGGACATCTTTTAGAAGACCCCTTGGGAGTGGCTGAGCAGGTCGATCAATTTTTGGGACCAAATATCTATACTTGGGATGAAATGCAATCTATCCTGAGTATTTTGTTTATGGAAGAAGAGAGGCGAATGATTAGAACAGCTGGTATGAGAATTTGGGACAATGAACATCAGGCAGGTCCCTTAGCAGATGTTAAGTGGCCTCTGCAACGTTCCAATTGGGACAATCAGAATCCGCAACATTGAGATCATATGATAGCCTTAAGGTCTATTATCATCCAGGGGATCAGAGAATCTGTTCCTAGAGAACAGAATATAAACAAAGCATTTTGTGAACAACAGAAGAAGGATGAGGACCCCACAGATTGGTTAGAATGCCTTAGGAAAAGCTTTCAGCTTTACTCTGGAGTAGATCCCGATTCCCCTGTAAGACAAGCACTTTTAAAAACCCAGTTTGTTGCAAAATCTTGGATAGATATTTTAAAGAAATTAGAGAAGCTGGAGGACTGGCAGGGGAGGGGTTTGGATGAGTTGTTGAGGGAAGCCCAAAAGGTGTATGTACGTAGAGAAGATGAGTCCCATAAGAAGCAGGTAAAGATGATGGTGGATGCTGTTAGAGAAGGGAAAAGGGAGGAGTGGGGGCCTCCTTCCAGGAAACCTCTCCCCAGGAAGGGCGGAAAAGATTTTGAAGAAAGGAGACAAGGAGGAGATAGGGGAGGGGGAATAGAATGTTATTACTGTAAAAAGAAAGGACATATAAAGAGGAATTGTCGAGTAAAGAAGGCGGATGAGAGGGCGTTTCAAGAGGATTAGGGGTGTCAGAGGCTCTATTTGCTGGGGACAAGAGAAATCACAGAGCCTCTGGTAAAACTTAAGATAGGTCCCCAGCAGGAAGAGATTGAGTTCCTTGTGGATTCAGGGGCGGAAAGATCTACTGTCCAGACTCTTCCCCGGGGATGCAAAATTTCAAAAGAAAAAGTACAGGTAATTGGGGCCAAGGGGGAGCCTTTTAAAGTACCTGTAATCAAAAATGTATTGTTAGAAACCGACTCCAAATTGGGAATGGGGTCCTTATTGCTTGTTCCTGAGGCAGAATATAACCTTCTAAGACAAAATTTGATGGTTGAGTTAGGGATTAATTTAGAAATAGTAGAAAATAATTTGAAAGTTAGGCTGTGTCCTCTCCGAGTAGAAGATGAGGAAAAGATAAACCCTGAAGTTTGGTACACCCCAGAATCTGTGGGCCAATTAGATATTGAACCCTTTGAGGTAACTATTAGAAATCCTGTGATCCCCATAAGAATTAAACAATGTCCCCTGTCAAAAGAAGGGAGGATGGGGTTAAAACCTGAAATTGATAGATTACTAAGAAAAGGTCTCTTAGAGCCCTGTATGTCCCCGTTTAATACTCCCATTTTACCTATAAAGAAACCGGATAGGAGCTTCAGGTTGGTACACGATTTAAGGGAAATCAATAAACGAACCATCTCTCGGTTCCCTGTAGTGGCTAACCCTCATACACTGCTGAGCCAATTGAGCCCAGAATATCAATGGTATTCAGTAATTGATTTAAAAGATGCATTCTGGGCGTGTCCGTTGAAAGAAAATTGCCGAGACTACTTTGCCTTTGAGTGGGAAGACCCTGATACACATTGTAAACAACAATTAAGATGGACAGTGCTCCCTCAAGGTTTTACTGAGTCCCCTAATTTATTCGGTCAAGCCCTCGAACAAATATTAAGAGAGTACCGCCCAGGAGAAGGAGTAACCCTTGTTCAATATGTAGATGATTTGTTATTAGCAGGAATTGATCAAGAAGTTATAAGAACTGAAAGTATTAAGTTATTGAATTTTCTCAGTCTCCAAGGACTGAAAGTATCAAGGTCTAAATTACAATTTACTGAGGAAGAAGTAAAATATCTTGGGCATTGGATTGCCAGGGGTTGTAAGAAGTTAGACCCCGAAAGGGTGAATGGCATTTTATCCTTAACAGCTCCCCAGAACAAAAGACAAATAAGGCAAATTTTGGGATTATTGGGATACTGTCAGCAGTGGATTGAGGATTTTAGTAATAAGGTTAAATTTTTGTATCAAAAGCTAGTAACGAACAGATTAGTTAAATGGAATGAAGAAGATAATAAAAGATTAGAGGGTTTAAAAGAGGATTTAGTGAATGCCCCTGTTCTGAGTTTACCTGATGTAAGAAAACCTTTTTATCTATTTGTGAACAGTCATGAGGGAACAGCTTATGGGGTGCTAACCCAGGAATGGGCAGGAAAGAAAAAGCCAGTAGGATACATCTCAAAATTATTAGATCCTGTTAGTCGGGGATGGCCATCATGTTTACAATCTATAGTGGCTGTTGCTCTTTTGGTAGAAAAGGCAAATAAAATCACTTTTGGAGGAAATTTAAAGGTATACACTCCATATAACATTCGGGGAATTTTACAGCAAAAGGCAGAAAAATGGATTACAGACGCTCGGTTATTAAAGTATGAGAGCATTTTAATACATTCTCCCAAGTTAGAAATTGAAACTACATCTCTCCAAAATCCTGCTCAGTTTTTATATGGGGAGCCGGTAGAAACCCTGACTCATTGTTGGGGTCAGCGGGAGACAGACCGCTCTCAATATGAGAGATCAGTAAGTCTCAGCTTTATTCCATTAGTTATGTCTTTTATACAATTCATAATGAAGCTCATACGTAGTGCAAAAGCAAGCTAATCATTCGCTACTCACAGAAACCTTAACTCCTCTTAGTTTCTTACACTTGTGGATCAGTGTTAACATTCCTTTCCCCCTTTATCAGCTACAAAACTTTGTTGTTGTTATAACGCTCTCCTACAAGGGCACGGTGACCTTGTCAGCTTAGCTGAGTCTTAAACTTTGCTAACTCTACACTTGCAAACTGATGTAGATTCACATGTCCCTTATTCTCTAACCATTCTTCCACAACTCATGACTGTATCCAGTGTATAGAACAACAGACTAAGATCAGAGAAGACTTAGAAGACCAAGAGCTAGAAGAAGGTGAGAAAATATATGTAGATGGATCCTCCCGAGTAATAGAAGGAACCCGGAAATCAGGATATGCATTAGTTAATGGGAAAACTTTACAAGTTATTGAATCAGGGCCCCTAAACAAATCCTGGTCTGCGCAAGCATGTGAAATATATGCTGTTTTAAGAGCCTTAAATTTGCTTAAAGGAAAAACAGGAACCATATACACTGACTCAAAATATGCATTTGGGGTGGAACACACTTTTGAAAAAATCTGGGAGGAGTGGGGGCTAATAAATTCACAGGGAAAGGGATTAATTCATGAAGAATTAATAAAACAAAATCTTGAAGCTTTGAGGGGGCCCACAGAAATAGCAGTGGTGTATGTTAAAGGGCATCAACGAGGGGTAACACCACAAATAAGGGGTAACAATTTAGCTGATGAGGAAGCAAAAAGGGCAGCATTGCTAATTCTCTCCCAGAAAGATAAAGTGGGGGAAAAACTAGCTGAAGAATCCCCTAGGGGGATGCCATTGGCATTTACAGACAAAGAAAAGAAAATATTGAAGCAGGAAGGGGCTACCCAACAGGGGGAGAGATGGTTTTTGCCAGATGGCAGAGAAGTTTTGCCGAAGGGACTGGCCTGGAAAATATTACAAGAATTGCATAATATGACACACTAACATTGGGGAGTACAATCTATGGTAGATCACTTTGCCAATAAATACGTATGTATGGGAATTTATAATCTAGCTAAGCAATTAATGAATGCCTGTTTGAATTGCCAAAAAGTAAACAAGCAACAGTTGAGAAAGTACCTGGGGGAAGAAAAATTGCTATTAGACCCTTTGAGAAGGTCCAAACAGATTTTACTGAACTCCCAAAAGTAGGCAGGTATCAGTACCTATTGGTAATGGTGGACCATCTTACACATTATGTAGAGGTTATTCCAACTGCACAAGTAGTAGTAAAAGCAATTTTAGAGCAAATCGTCCCTAGATATGGGATAGTAGAAGTAATTGACTCTGATAGGGGACCACACTTCACTTCTAAACTGTTAAAGAAGCTTTAACCCCTATGGGAACCAAGTGGGAATACCATACCCCATATCATCCCCAAAGCTCTGGAATAGTCGAGAGAATGAATGGGGAAATAAAGAAACAACTTACAAAATTAATGCTAGAAACTAAATTTTTATGGATTAAATGTTTACCTCTGGCCTTATTGAACATTCGCACTCAACCCAGAAGTGATACAGGGATTTCACCTTTTGAAATGTTATATGGAATGCTGTATGACATTGAAATACCAACTAACCATCCTGTACTAGAAAACCAGTATCTTGCAGAATATATTACCAGGTTAATGAAGAGGCACAATGAACTACAGAAAAAGGGGCTGATTACCCAACGATCCCCGCTGATGACACCTATTCATAACATCCAACCTGGAGACTTAGTTTCGGTAAAATCATGGAAAGAATGCTCTTTAAAACCTAAATGGGAAGGACCTTTTCTTGTTTTGCTTACTACAGACACTGCCATAAGAACTGCAGAACGTGGATGGGCTCATGCCAGCCGCATAAAAGGACCCATAGCAACCCGAGAAAACCAGCCCTGGAAAGTTACCAGTACACCTGGAGACCTAAAAATCACTTTTAAAAAGTGCCAACGTGCAGAAAACCCATGAACGCTGTAAAGGTAATTCAGGAAGGCTGGAATGGAAGTTTAGCAGGGTACAAGCACCCTCTAGTGGAAGATTTTAGAGTGTACTGTAATAGTTTAAAATGCATGTGTTATCCTTTTGTTTGCTTTGTTTGTAAAATTTGCCAAGAACGGTGGTGGGCCCATTGCCACAGGGGAAGACCTCCTAGAGGAATTTGTAAAGCATGCTATGACTTTGAGAGAGAATGTACTAGAGTAGCATTAAAATTGGGAGAAGAAATCGGGGAATTGCAAAAAGGATCTCATCAATGGTGGGAGATCTTTACTAAGGGTATTCATCCTGAGAATTATTGCTATCATTTAAACGAACCAGCTCCGCTGGTAGCTCAAATTGTTAAAGGGTGTTGCTGAAAGACCTTAAAGGGAATCCGGTGCAACTCACCATTGGTGAAGGACACAAACTGGGACTCATAGGTGAAGTGAGAAAAAAGGCGTACCGGTGGACCTCCTGAAGAATACCCCTGCTGCCAAGAAGATGGCACACCTCGCGACTAGAAGCACCCGAGTCGGCAAGCGAGGCAGAGAGGTAGGAAACCATAGAGGCGGGAAACAACTGGATGGGATAATGCAGCAATGCTACAAGAATTGCCTCAAGGGTTCTAGTTGTCCTCACATAAAGACCGGAATATCCCCACGGCAGGTCATACAAAGTGGGCACCCTGGGGAAAACTCAGATACTGATATAACATCTAACTGGCGGGGATCCTACCCTTTTTGGCAAATTATGTGTTTTGTAATTCTAAGCATTTGTCATATGGCCAATGGAGAATATGCCCATCAACCTTTCAATTGGACCCTAGGTAGATGGGAAGATTCTAAAATTCTTAAAACCACTGTCACTGCAGGAGCTCCTTTTTTTTAAAGTAACTAACTGTGAGCTAATGGGTTAGGACTGTAACCCAGGTGATCTACGCCGCTTCGGGTGGAATTCTAAAGCCACCTATTGGTGCCCCAGTTCAAACCCAGGACATAGATATTGCAATTCCCCTAATGAATATTATTGTGCTTATTTGGAATGTGAAACTATTGTGATGGGATGGGAACCTCAAAAGAAAGATGAATATATCAAAGTTACCTGGGAACCACCTGGATGCAGCCCACCCGTTTATGCCCAATATGGTAACGTATGGAAAAAAGGAGACTGTACATATTTAGGGGTCTTAATTTTAGAACCCCAAGACCCTGGATGGTTAGTAGGAAGAACTTGGGGAGTAAGATATTGGCAACCTAGAACTGACAGCGGAAGCTTAATACTTATAAAGAAACAACCAATTAAGAATGACCCACTGCCAGTGGGCCCTAATGAAGTTTTAGTTGATGATTATAGTTTAAAAAAATTTACACCTAAAGTAAACATAACCTTGGTAAACTGAAATGACTTCCTAAGTTTCAAAAACACCCCCACTCCTGAACCTCCACAAAATTCCCTCTGGAAACTTATGCAGGCTACATATCAGCTTTTAAATGTAACTAGACCTAACCTAACTGAGCATTGCTGGCTTTGCTTTATGATTAAACCTCCTTTTTATGAAGCAGTAGGAATATCAGAGAAGCCCAGGCGCATTAATGGACACAACCCAACTGAATGTAACTGGAAAGACCCTAAGACTCCAGGTATAACTTTGACCTCCGTCACCGGACAAGGTAAATGCGTGGGGACCACTCCTCAGCACCAACAGCACTTGTGTAGTACCTATATCCAATCCCAAACCAAAAAGAAACCGGCAGATTGGTTAATTCCTGCTAAGAACACTAAGTGGATATGTTCCAGAAGTGGGTTAACCCCTTGTATTTTTCTTGAGTCCTTTAATGAGACCTCTGAGTTCTGTGTGCAAGTGATGATAATCCCAAAAATCCTTTACCATTTTGAAGAAGAGGTCTATAGAACTCAGATTACCCCCGAGCATCACTTAGCCAAAAGAGAACCTTTTACAGCCTTACCTGTAGCTACCTTAATGATCATTGGGGGTGAGACACTAACTTTGAAGATATTGCTGCTGGGAAAAAGAAGCTTTGATGAAACCAGTTAAAATTTAGAGAATAGATAAGAGAGAGACTGGATTTAGATAAACTAATCCCGGAGCTGATAACTCATTGCCTGTCAAGCTTATGTTTATGCAAGTTTGGCTTGTAAAAACACAAGACGATTGCAGACCCTCTATCTCTAGAAACAATCCTGGGAACAAGAAATTCCAAGGAGTCATCTATCACGTATCCATCAAAGGTTAAAAGTTTAGAACGAGGAAGACTAGTTTTACTTCCTCCTCTTGGTGACCACTCCCCACATAAGACCCCCGACTCATTTCAGAAAGCAAACTACGCATGCTTAATAGCCTTTTTGTCAATTAGCATACGAAGCGGAGAAGAGGAGGTGACAGGAGTATGAATATGCATTTGTATTTTGTGTATTCAACATTCTTGTGGATAAAAGGCTCTGTAGTTACCTGTGATCTTTGCAGTGCGTATTAGGGAGCTATCCCACACAGCTGCCCGGCCGTCAATAAACATACACTTTCTAACTTAACTGTTAGAGAGTCTTTTGTCCGTCACAGTTGGGTATCGATATTAGATCGATATTCATATTTTAATAAATCAGGGGAACAGGTGTTGGTACTGGAGTTACCTCCCTAGTAAAACAAAATCAAGAATTTAGTTCATTACGAATGGCTGTAGATGAAGATTTGGCCCGAATTGAACAGTCCATTACCGCCCTAAAAAAATCTGTAAGATCCCTTTCAGAAGTAGTACTCCAAAATAGGAGGGGATTAGAGTTGTTATTCCAACAAAAGGGAGGACTGTGTGCTGCACTCAAGGAAGAATGTTGTGTATTTGCTGACCACACTGGAGTTGTTAGGGATACTATGGCTAAACTGAGAGAAGGATTAGAGAAAAGGAAAAAAGAAAGAGAAGCACAACAAACCTGGTATGAATCTTCGTTAATTAGTTCCCCCTGGCTAACCACGTTGCTGTCGACAATAGCTGGGCTGTTAATAATCCTAATATTAGGGTTGACCTTTGGGCCCAGCATATTTAGCAAACTAGTATTGTAAAAGGAAGACTAGAAGCAGCCCATTTGATGCTTGTTAGAGCCAAATATGAGCAAATCCAGAGTGACCCAAAAATAGAAGAAACACTTGTCCTAAGTCATAGAGAATGATTACGTTTTAATGAACAAAATTAGAAAGAGAACAAGGGGGGATTGTAATAGATGCCTAAAAGTTTGTTCATAAAAAACGAGGGAATAAAAGGGTTAAGCGGGATGTTGGGAACTAAGGAAGTTTGATAAGAAGGACGAAGGGAAGCCACAAGGCCTCCTGATAAGCAATTTTGCTGACTTAAGCATAATCTGTATACTCACTACATTAGCCAAATATGGAATTGAAAGCATTGCTGACACATGAACTAAGCTGTGAGGAAGAAGAACATCTTCCTCCCTACGACCACCGAGAGGCAGAAAAAGACCCCCTATCAACCAGCCGCGCAGACGCAGAGTATAACCAAAGTGACGTGATGCTGGAAATGGAGAGACTACAAGAACTCCGGGGTCCGGGAGAGAGGGGGCTGGCCGTTTTTCGGGGCAGAGACCCCGCCAGCCACACAGCGCTGTTTGCTTGTTGTTTGCTTGCTACAATAAATATAAATTGTTACATTGGCATTGACTTCGGCTATTTGCTCTCAAAACTTATAACAGTCACCATCTTATTGGGTGCTCGGGATCCTGAGCCCGCCTCTCCCTGCCCTGCTCGGAGCTGGGCTGCCGCTGCCTCGCCCCCGCTGCTTCTCCGGCACTGCTCTGAGCTTTCGCTACACTGTAGCCCCGCACCCCCTGCCTGCCGAGACATCCCACAGTTCCAGTCACAGCTACGGAGCTTCTGATACATCTCGTCCACCACCCCAGGATTTTTGCTCATTCCTGCTGTCCCAGCTTGCTGCTTCCGAGAGTCCTGCTGAGGCACCAGGACCGGCTGCCCCTGGGGGGTTGTGAAGCAAAGCCTCCCTTCCATCCCTTCCCGTCTCGGTCAAGCCGCCATTACCACGTGCTCCCCGAGCTCACACTGGAGTGCTTCCTCCAGCAGCTGGGCAATCATTGCACCTGCCCTGCCCACTGGGAGCCACCATCGCCCCTGCCGGCTGTGACCATCACTACAGCAAAGGGGAAAGTGCCTGCGGTCAAGAAGGCTGTTACTGGGTTTGTGGTTCTGTTTGTTGTAACTGCCATAGTTATTGTTGTTGGTTTGCCTGGTTAGACACACTTGTAAAGAACTGTTATTCCTTTTCTCATATCTTTGCCTGAGAGCCCCTTAATTTCAAAATTATAATAACTCAGAGGGAAGGGTGTTACATTTTCCATTCCAAGGGAGGCTCCTGCCTTCCTCAGCAGACACCTGTCTTTCAAACCAAAGCACATTGTTATGAAGGACTTTTGCCCATTACAGCAAAACTTTATAAGGAAGCTGCACCACTGACTCCCACCCCACCCTGAATATGCCTCCTGACTGAAACCTTGGACTGAGTTAAGCCACCTAAGGGAACTTGAGATAAGATAAAAGTGACACTGTTGTTTAATCATCTCAGGTCTGGGAAGAAGCAGATAAAGCTGGCCGAGAAGAATGCATCCATGGGGAGGTCATAGCCCACAGACTTACCTGCTGAGGCCAGGTTTGCACAGATTTCCCCCCAACAGAAGGGGGAGGAGGAGAGTTTTGTGTGTGGCATAACCTCTTGTCAGAGGTAGTGAACACCCATCCTCCTTTACACAAACTGGCTCAGCTGTAAAACCCCCAGACACCAGGAAGGCCACATTCATGAGACATTCATATGAGAGGCAGCTGAAGGGGTGCCATAATACATCAAAGCCCCCCCCCCCCCCCAAAGTGTTCCCCAGACTCATTCCTGAGGCCTTGCACCAGATGACTGCACATGATACAACTGATCCAGACTCTGTTGCAAGAGACAGTGTCAAACTTGCCCCCTCCTCAGGGGAGGTACCTGGGTGTTCCCACCTGGCCCAAATGTATATTAATCCTTTAAACTCTTATGTGTTTTGGAGGGACCCTTACCACCAAGAAGACCAGATGGAGAGGATCAACAGGACACCATTGGGATCCATGGAATGGAGATATTTTCTACTTAATCTGTCTCTGTCACTCTTTCTGTCCCCCCCCATCTCTTTTTCAATTTCTTTTTTCCTTTCTCTTTCTTTCTCTCTCATTTACTATTTAATATAATAATCTTAGCTCTTTCCAACTTTTCTCTACTTTTCTTCTCTCACTTTGCCTTTTACCATTAATAA
Source organism: Certhia americana (assembly GCA_018697195.1). Lineage (NCBI taxonomy): Eukaryota > Metazoa > Chordata > Aves > Passeriformes > Certhiidae > Certhia > Certhia americana. The sequence continues at coordinate 15,334,128 of JAGMWU010000027.1, forward strand.
AGAAAAAAAAAACCCTATTTTTTGTTACCAACATATAACCTCATTTGAGTTTTAATCTTGTTTCAGGGAATATTCAAACCTGAAGCTTTTTCTGCAGTTCACAGAGAGCTGTCTTTGTTCCTCTATAATTAAGAAGATAGTAGCAGCCTCCTCAGTAAGTTTGTTGGCAACACAAAGCTGGGAGGAGTGTCCAATACCCCAGTGCTATGCTTCCATTCAGAGGGACTTCAACAGGTGGGAGAGATGGGCAGAGAGGAACCTTCTGAAATTCTATAAAGGCACGTGCAGAGAGGAACCTTCTGAAATTCTATAAAGGCAAGTGCAGGGTCCTGCACCTGGGGAAGAATAACCTCAGGCACCAGTACAGGTTGGAGGTGACCTGCTGGAAAGCAGCTTTGTGGAGAAGGACCTGGGGGTCCTGGTGGACAAGAAACATGAGCCAACAGTGTCCTTGTCACCAAGACGGCCAATGGAATCCTGGAGTGCTTTAGAAAGTTCATTGTCAGCAGGTCAAGGGTGGTGATCCTGCCCCTCTACTCAGCCCCTGTGAGGCACATCTAGAGCACTGTGTACAGATCTGGTCTCCTCAGTACAAGAGAGACATGGAGCTCCTGGACCAGGTCCAGCAGAGGGTGACAAAGATGATTAAGGGACTGTACCATCCATCACTTTTATGAAGAAAAGCTGAGGGAGCTGAGCCTGTTCAGCCTCAAGAAGAGATGACTGAGAGAACGTCATGGACCTCATCAATTTCTGTCAGTATCTGCAGGGAGGTGTCAGAGAATGGAGCCAGGCTTTGCTCAGTGGTGCCAAGAAATAGGACAAGAAGTAGAACTCTATGCACAGGAAGTTCCACCTGAACATGAGGAAGAATTTCTTTACTATGTGGGTGACCAAGCACAGGAAGAGATTGCTCAGAGAAGTTGTGAAGTCTACCTCACTGGAGATAGTCAAGGACCATGTGGATGCAATACCGTACCATGTGCTCTAGGATTACCCTGTATGAGCAGGGAGGTTGGACTAGATGTCTGTCATGGTTTTAAACCCAGCTGGAGATGAAACAACACACAGCTGATATGGGAAACATATATGTATATGAAAATTCAGAATTTTAGAAACATATAATGTACTTAAGCGGGTGGAAAGAAAACAGAAATATATAGCTTATTTAGCAATTTTGTAAAAGTAGAAAAACAACTTGTAACAGAACACATAGGAATTTAGGTGCTAGGTAAAGGCCGTAAAGATAAGATGTATATTGTGAAAACTCAGTAAAGCAGGACTGTCTTGGTTTTGGAAAGACAGGGGTGTCTGCTAGGGAACCAAAAAAAAATGGAAACTTCCCTTGGATTTTGTTATAATCCTAAAATTGAAGGGGGGTCTCAGGCAATGATATGAGGGTAGGAATAACAGATCTTTACTAGTTAGTCTAACAAGGTAAATTAACAATAATAACTATAATATTGACAACAAACAGAACTAGAGAAGAAAAGGAAAAAAACAATAACCCAGTTACAGTTTTCCTCTGG
>JAGMWU010000027.1:15350764-15386096 GCA_018697195.1 Certhia americana
CCCCCCCCCCCCCCAGCACAGCTGGAACTGGAGAGCAGTACAGGCCGTGGAGATTCTGGCCCAGCTCCAACATCACTGCAATGTATCACATGACTGCCTCGTCCTGGCTGTGGCTGTGTGAATTTTTTTTCCCTGACCAGGTGAAACTCCCAAAGCATGAATCTTACCCAGAGGAAAAGACGAGACTGGGTGAGACTGGATGAAATGTAGAAAGACACAGCATGAAACTTGATGTCAGAGGAAGTGAGAAGAGAATCTCAGATGGAAAGGAAGATTGAAGGAGTGGCCTGGTTAGGTTGGACTTCTCTTGTGAGGCCATAGAGAATGGACTTAAATACCCTGTAACCTATGGAGTGTTTTTTAGGGGGATGCAAGGTTCTAGACATAGCTGTGAGCTGCTGGAGAAAATTGAACAGAAGAAGACTAAAGAAGTGAGAGATGAAGTCATGCCCATGGAAGGAAGATGGCCTCTGTTCCTTGAGATGAAGAGAACTTTTTGTTTTATACTAGAAGATGCATCCTTAAACTGTACCCTAATAAACTGATATGGCCCATGAGCTGCTGTGGCAGGCTGTTTCATGGGAGGGACTTCACAAATGTCAACATTTCTTTCCCCGGGCAGGCCAAGTGTGGAGTGTGGAAGCAAGAGAACTGGTATCTTGTGGGAAATCTTTGTGGTACCCAAGACAGACTCCTTTCTCCTTGATGAATTGAGAAATGATTATTTTAAGAGTGATAACTGACTGAGAATCCCAGGTTTTGTCTTTTTACATTGGAGTAAGAAAAAAATGAATAGTTGGTGGGGGGAGGAGAAGTGCTTTGAATGTTTCATTCAGATTTCTTTTTTTTCTTTTAGTGTTAGTTAATAAAGTTCTATTCTTTTTAAGTTCAAGCCTGATTTGCTCTTGATTTGGGAAATTTTGAATTGGCAAACTAAAACTGAGACAAAAATTGGTGTTTCTGCATGGTTTCAAACTGAAACCATGGCAAAGCCCCTGCTCCATAGCTACAGTTGGACACCTATCCCAGGTAAATCCTATATCTAGCTAAGTTAGCCATGCCCCCTGGTCTTTGGATGCTGCTATTGGACCATGTGCTCTCTGGAAGGAGTTCCAGGCCATGTGGCCTTGGATGCTGCCTAGAAAGCACATGGTCACTGAAATGAATTAAAGAACATCTCTGAGCCTCATCCATCATACCTGTCCCATCTTTTAAGCCACGCTCCCTGGCCAAACCAGGTTTGCTGTAACAGAAGAAACCTCATGGAGGACTGTTAAATGTGGCACCCGAACAGGGACTTCACATATCGAGAAAAACCTGCAGGGTTTTTCGGTTTTGGCAGGGAGCCTACTGAATAGGATCTCTCTGCTGTGAAGATGGTGGGAAACTCGCCAGGCCCAGTGGAAAAGCAAGCGACTCTCAGAGGATGTCCAGTCACTTCAGAGAGCCCTGCACGGATGCAGGTGAGCAGAGTGGGAAAGCCCCACCCATCCCCTAGCTTTTCTGGGCAAGAAGATGGGGCAAAACCTTTCATATTTAGACTGGGATGTATATGAACATTTCAAAAAACTTTTAGAAATATTTTAAAAACTTTTAGTAGACTGTAAAAATGACATCAAAAAGCGTGAACTGAAAACTTTACTCAAATGGGTATTGCAAAATTTTCCATCTGCTGCTGTGGCTGCCCCAGGCACCTCACAGTGAAATAGAGATTTTTGGAGTTCACTTGAGTTAGCAATATGAATTAAGTATTTAAAGTCTAGCCTGTAGAATTTTGTGTTTTAACCTTTTTACTTAAACCTCTGCCATGGTACAAAGGGCATAGGAAAATGCAAATTTCTGAAGACTCTTGCATAAAGAACAATACCAAGGAGACCAAGGGATGCAAAAAACCCAGATAAAGGGACTCCTCTCCCTCCAAATGGATTAAGGCCAATAGACTACTCAGATTAGCATCAAGAGACCAAAAGCACACGTGCAAAGGGGAAAAGTTCAAAAGTTCAGACATGAAGAAGACCAAAATCTTCAGCCTCAGAGACCCCCAGAGACCCCTGTGCGACCACCACAGCAAGCAGCGCATGCCCAGAAGGGCGTGGATCTAATTACCATTCGAGGTGAGGACAGGTGGGACCAGAGGTTGAATATGCATGGCAAGGTTGTGCAATGTATTGCATATGGAACATCTTTATGAATAAAGATGTGGGTCAAACTAAGACTCGGCGCACAAGTTTTCGCAAGAGCTATCTTACTTGTGCGGGGCGCCCATGCATACCCACTTCAGAACTATATACCTAGTTGTGGAGTCCATTTTTTCCGTATATCGTTTCAACAGGTGAGACACTAATTTTGAAGATATTGCTGACTTAGCTGGGAAAAATAAGCTTTGCTGAAATCAGTTAAAATTCAGAGGATGGTTAAGAGAGACCGGATTTTAGATAAGCTATCCCGGATCTAATAACTCATTGTCTGTCAAGTTTATGTTTGTGTAAGATGGGCTTGTAACGAAAAACAAGGAAATTGATCAATAGACCCCAAAAACACAAGATGATTGCAGACCCTCTATCTCTAGAAACAGTCCTGGGAACAGGAAACTCCAAGGAGTCATTTATCACGTATCCATCAAAGGTTGAAAGTTTAGAACGAGGAAGACTAGTTTTGCTTCCTCCCTTTGGTGACCACTCCCCACATAAGACCCCCGACTCATTTCAGAGAACAAACTACGCATGCTTAATAGCCTTTTTGTCAATTAGCATACGAAGCGGAGAAGAGGAGGTGACAGGAGTATGAATATGCATTTGTATTTTGTGTATTCAACATTTTTGTGGATAAAAGGCTTTGTAATTGCCTGTGACTTTTGCAGTGCATATTAGAGAGCTATCCCACACAGCTGCCCGGCCGTCAATAAACATACACTTTCTAACTTAACTGTTAGAGAGACTTTTGTCCGTCACAGTTGGGTATCGATATTAGATCGATATTCATATTTTAATAAATCACTGCAAGTATAATATAGCCTATATACATCATAGAAATAATATTCAGAGATACTATTAATGAGATTACAAACTAGAAAATATTAGAAACTCACATGAAATTCTCAAACATCCAAATGTCTATAAGAATTGTAAGATTTAGAAAATTGCTTACCATCTAAGAACTATAATGCACACATCATGTGAATTCTTTATCACATAATGTAAGAAATATGATATATAAAAACCCAAGATAAAACTAAAAAGAAAAATCTCTCTCTTACCCTAAGTCCTACATTTTATTTTAACTTATTAATCTTATAGAATGTTAGTTTAATTGATATTGTCTTGCAAATCAAGTTATTTAGTTTGTATAACTTCTCTTTTTCACTCTCAATCATAAAATTACATATTCATTTAGTCTTCTTACTATTTATTCTCTCAAATGTAATTCTATTGTAGTTATTATTTACTAACTTTACTAACTTCCTTTTAAGCTATTATGTGTACTAACCAAAAGAAAAAGTCCAGTTTATACAATTCCTAAAATTTCCCCCCCAGCACCTATATCTACTGCTTCTACCAATGTTTCCCAGTGCATGCTAACAGAAAAAAGGGGGAGTAGAGGCATATATGCCTCTTTTACCCACAGTAAAAGGACTAAGGACGTATATGTATTCAATTTTTAAAATATTTCCTTTAATAGAACCAAATTTCAAAATTATCAGATTTTTCTAATACAACACAAACACAATTAAAAGAGAGATCACTTGTTTTAATAAAAAATCTTAAATCCAGTCAAATTTTAAAGCCTTTCCCACTAATTACCAGAGGAAAGACTTACACTTGTGTGTCTACAAGCAGAGAACTGTATTAAGTTCCAGCAAAAAATATCAAACCGTGCCTAGAGCCTCTACAAGAATACCAAGAAGCTCAACAAGAGAAACCCCAAAAACCACCTTCTTAAAGCCTACACAGTTATCCCTTACCTCTTACCCATTGCTAATTTGTACCACCAGTTTCTTAACCTCTTAAGTATTATTAATTTTTGAATTTTAAGCCGTTTCCACAGGTTGTCCCACCAAATATGACTCCTGAAAGACTCCTGCTTGTTGTACCTATTGTGATCAGCACCACACTCCACACTGAAACCTGAGGAGTCCAATAGCAAAAAGAAAACCCTGAATGACTTTATCACTGAACAGAAACCCTGTGCCTGTCATTAAACAACACCCCTTCCCACCTGCTTCACTGAGTCATCAGCAAATGTGTAGCCACAAGCCATATGGCTTAGGGAAGCTGGTTGTGCTATCACCTAAGATTGTCAGAATTGGTAACAAAAAAATTAAAAGTAAAAATTTTGTCCATCAATTAGAAATAAATTGCAAAATATTAAATTAATTTCTAGAATAAAGAAAAAAGAATAACAGCCTTCATATTAGCAACCTCAGGTTGCTGCAAAAATAACTTTAAAATATTAAGTAATCTAAGGTGTCTAGCTATCTAAGCAAAGCAATGCCATTTCTCAGGCACTGTGTAAGCTACTGTCATGGGTTGCAGTGCAAAAATGTAACCAAAACTCTGTATTCTATCACCATCTGATGAAACTGGGGTGTGTATGGGGGGTGTAATTGTCTGTCAATGGGCCAACTGTCAAGAAACCTGCTGGGGCAGTTTTCTTATCTCTTCCACAACCCAGCCCCCCTCCAGGGAGATATCTTCTGCTAATGGGTCATTGAGTCTCACTGATAGAATTACATCATCCCACTGGGAAATGCTCCAACCAGGGGGAGAAGCCAAGTATTCCTACCTGGATAAAAATCTGGGAGTTGGAACACCAAGGCAGCCTTTTCCACTGGATTCCCAGAGGAAGACCAGGCCCATCTATCACTTCTGGACCTTCAGCAAAAGAACTCCACTCTTTCTACAGGAGCATCACTTCAACAGAGCCAATTCTGCCACTAGGACTGCAGCCACCATTTAATGGGACTGCCACCAACACCCTGACCCCCAGGGTGTCAGGTTGTATCCTGACTTTGTCAGTGGGTTTTGTTTGTTTATTTGTTTGTCTTACTGCATGTGTTTTGGTTTTATTGTTTATTTTCGTTCCCATAATAAAGAACTGTTATTCCTATTCCCATATCTTTTCCTGAGAGCCCCTTAAATTCAAAAGTTATAATAATTTGGAGGGCGGGGGGTTAAATTCTCCATTCCAAGGGAGGCTCCTGCCTTTCTTAGCAGACACTTGTCATTCAAACCACAACAGCTACTGACAGACTTTGATAATATCACACACATCATCCCACAAAATAAAGCTGCTATGAAAACTTTGAAAGCATGTGCAGTAGAGACACTTCTAATCACAGCAGCCCATCCCTTGAAAACGAAGTCAAGAAACTACAACCAATAGAAGACAGCAACTAATTCCATAGACTATTGAAGAATGGGGCTTATCCAGTTAGACTCTGTCTTTAGTCAAAATGAGATTACTGATTTTTGTAGTTGTTATTGTATTTATGTTGTTACCCTGTTTTTTAAGATGTCTATTAATATTTACCAAGAGGCTTTTACAATCTAAAGAAGAAGGGGCAGATGTAGCAGTCCAATTAGCTAAGATATATGAAAAAGCCAGGCCCAAGTTCTCTGCACCAAGGAGTGGGCCTAGGACCCTGAGGAGCAGGAGGCTGAAACCTTAGACTTATAAGGTTAAGCCCCTGCTCCATAGCTACAATTGGACACCTATCCCATGTTGTTGGGGGTTGGGTTGATTTCTTATAGAATTTTTTCCCAGAAGTTGCTAAGAAGCTAATGGCTGGGTGCTTTTCGGTACTTATGGGTGCTCGGGAACAAACAAAGGAAGCAGCTAAGGCAGAGACATTGATTCCACTTCGCTGGGGGCAGTTTTCTGCTCTAGGGGGACGGCCAGGGCTGCTCGTCTCGGCGAGGCGGAGCGCTCTCACCATCCCCTTCACCTCGGACTCCGTGGGACCACCCGTCTCTTCGTGTGTCCCCCGGGATTTTGGGAACCCGTTTCCTCCCTGCCCTGCACCCATGGTTTCTTCAGTTCTGCTCGAGGTCTCCCCACGCTGTGTTTCTACAGCCCCTGCCAGCCGGGACACTTTTTTCCAACAGCTCCAGCCACTGTGAACCCTCGGAATCATCTCACCCTTCTAGAGCTGCCGCTAGCCTATTTGCTTGTGACGGTACTGAGGGGGGTGGGGGGGGTGTTACCAGAGGAAGAACTGTGACTGATTTGTTGTTTTGGGTTTTTTTTTTTCTCCTCTAGTTCTGTTTGTTGTCAATATTGTAATTATTGTTAATTTACCTTGTTAGACTAACTAGTAAAGAACTGTTATTCCTACCCTCCTTATCGTTGCCTAAGACCTCTCCTTCAATTTTGGAATTATAACAAACCCCAAGGGAAGTTTCCCTTTTCTTTGGTCCCTGTCTTTCCAAACCAAGACACAGGTAAACCCTATATCTAGCTAAGTTAGCCATGCCCCCTGGTCTTTGGATGCTGCTCTTGGACCACGTGCACTGGAAGGAGTTCCAGGCCTTGTGGCCTTGGATGCTGCCTAGAAAGCACATGGTCACTGAAAGGGATTAAAAGAACATCTCTGAGCCTCATCTATCATACTTGTCCTGTCTTTTAAGCCACGCTCCCCGGCCAAACCGGGTTTGATGTAACAGAAGAAACCTCATGGAGGACTGTTACATCTGGACCACCCCTGGGGAGGAGCAAGAACTCCTTTCCTCTTTCTTTTTTAAGAGGACTCATAGAAAGCTCATGGCTTCATCTCTGGCTTTATGTCCTATGCCATGTCTGAATGACAGGGTCCACTGAGTGCTGTGATCTGTTTCTCATAAGGTACACCTGTACAGAGGACAGGATGCTGCCATCTTCCTCCTCCAGCTTGCACCCTGCTTTGGCAAAGAAATAAGAACTGGACTCAGGGATTAGTCCTAAACTATCATAAATTATTAAATCTTTTCCCATCCTGTGGTTGGTTGACCCTGGCTGGATGCCAGGTACCCACAGAAGCCTCTCTATCACTACCCTTCTCAACTGGACAGGAGAGAGAAAATATAACAAAAGGCTCATGAGTTAAAGACACAGAGAGATCACTCACTGATTACTGTCCTGGGCAAAACAGACATGATTTGGGCTTATTAATTGAATTTATTACCAATCAAAATCAGAGCAGGATAATGATAATGAGGAGCAAAACAAATCTTAAACACACCTTTGCCCCATCTCTCCATTCTTCCCAGGATCTACTGCCTTCCCCTCTGCTACCAGATGATAAATTATCTACACCTGGTGAGCTAACACAATGCTTTTTCTACCAAAACCACTGACCTATGGAAACTGCACAATGCTCATTGTGTAAGAAGGAGAACTGGAAGTTCACCAGCCCCAGTGTCCTGCCAGCACAGTCAGGTCACCTGGAACACTGGGGTCTACTACCACCAGAAAGACTCCCAGGACAGAAGAACGCATACAAAGAGGAGGGGAAATATGCTAATGATTTCAGGGAAATTATTACCGTATGTATGTTTAGTGCAGACATTCAATGAATATGTATGTAGAATAAAGTACATAAACAGAAACTTTCCTGTACTCAGCATGCACGGCTTTGGAAAGAGCTATCCCCTTGTGCCTCCGGTCAAATAAAGAATGCCTGCTTCTTAATGCTACATTGGTGTTAAGGAATTTTTTTATTTTACCAAATTTTTGGTAACAGTTTTGGCAACCCAGGTGGAAAAGACTCCTGAATTTTAACAAATCCAAGGGATCAAAGGACCTCCAGCCAGCACCGAGGGATTCTCAGGGAGAACCTTTGATCCCTGGTCTGAAGGAAATTGGAGCAAGACCCCTGATAAGACAAAGGCATTCTTTATTTTACTTTAAAGGTGTTAACTCTTAACCTGCCTGTAAGGCACAGGAAAAGCTTTGCATAGTTTGGGTTTAAAGGTACCTAAGGTGGGAAAAGGGAAGGTTCAGAGTCCCTTCAAAAAGGGAAGGGTTAGAGTCCCTTCTAAGGAGCTCCTAAATATTAATTTGTTATAATGGGAAACAAAACCTCGAAAGGGCTGTCACAGGTGTCACCACTGGGATGTATCTTGAAACATTGAAAACAAAATGGGGGTGATCCCCTGGCACATGAAAAACTTACAGAAGTTTGTAATCAGTTGTGGCCAGTTTAACACTGGAAGATCAAAAGAAGTGGCCTAAGGATAGAACCTTACATTATAACACCATATTGCAATTAATGTTGTTTTGTAGAAGGGAAAATAAGTGGGATGAAGTTCCTTATACACTTGAAAAGGAAAAGAAAGGCAAAGGGTTGAAAGAGGTGTTGTTTTGTGTGCAGCATAGGACAGAAGTGCCTAAAGTGCAGGCAAGAAGAGGAGGATTTCAAGCTAATGGTTGCTTTGCGGCAAGGAATGGGGGGAATGAATGATGAATCACCAGGGAATACAGTTAGATGCATGAGTAAGTTGTGGGAAAGTGGACTGGAACAGAAAGAACATTTTAGGGAATCAGAGAATTTTATTCTGATTATGGGATGCACCAGAGGATGCAGAGGACATGATGGGGGAGATGCCAGGAAAGTTCTTATGGCTTCCCTCTGGCAGGCAGTCGGGAATCATGGTCCAGTAACCCCATTTTTAATAGTGGATTTAATGTCATGGAGAAAGGTGTCAGGAGTTTATAGGGAAAATCCAGACAGAGTTGCTTAAGTATTTGAAACCATAATTAGGACTCAGGACCCCCCTCACTTAGAAACAATTGGTTAATTGTTATAATAATTGGTGACTTAGTATAAGGTTTAAAAGTTCTGAGTTAAAAATGTTCTGAAAATCATGGGAAAAAGCAAATGTAGATCTGAGGGAGGTAGGAAAGGAATGTTATGCATTGTTTTCGGTAGGCCATGTGAAATTGCATCTGTGATTAAATGTACCTATGATAGCACATATAATAGAACAATGTGAGCATGATTAATATTGCTTAAACAAATATATAACTGAATAGTATAAATATATGCACTTTGAACAAGGCCGACTGAGCTAGATTTGGGTTTGTACCCCTAGCACCCCAGCCGCCATTAATAAAAGCACCTCGCATGTAATCCTTCTGTGATTATGTGTGTCTATACGCTAACATGACTAAAGTATACTTTGGTAATTTGCATTAACTAGTAGCTGAAGTATATCTGGTAATTTGTAATGTGATATTTAGTGAGTGGCTGAAGTGTATTTCCCAGTTTGTGTTGTGATAGTTAGTAGCTGAAATGTGTTTGGCAATTTGTAAAGAAAGGGGACATCGGAAAAGGGAGTGTCCTCAAGCCAGGAGAAATTGAACAAAGAACATAAACTAGGCACTTCAAGACAGCAAGGTCAAGATCTTAAGTAAAAATGCAACCCCCCCGAAGGAACCAGGGGAATCATCCTCAGCTGAGCCCTGCTTACATTATTGGTGGGAATGAAGAGGTACATTTTTTAATTAATACAGGAACAACTTATTCAGTACTGAATACGTACAGAGGAAAACTTAGCTCGGAACCTGTAAGCACTATGGGTGCCACAAAGAGGAAAGAGAACAGGTCTTTTTTAACAACTATTGCTATTTAAATTAAGAAAACGGTGGAGGAAATGCCAATTTGTATGTGCCTGAATACCCAATCCCTTTGTTGGGGAGAGTTTTATTGGGAAAATTTGTTCAAATAGCTTTCTATAATGGGAAACACCATCAAACACCAGAATCAAAAGCCATTGAGGCAAAGACTATGTTACAGGAATCAGAGGAGTTGGAAGAAATCCCAGAGGAGGCAGAGAATGCTGTAACCCTGTTGGTATGGGAAATTGAGATGCCTGAATGATCAAATTTGGCCAGATCAGTGAGGATTGCTCTCAAACATGAAGCCAGACCGGTACAGCAAAAACAATATCCTATTAAGGATGAGGCAAGAAAAAAGTTGGAAAATCTCATAGAAACTTATAAAAATTTTTTCAGTATATGGGTTATTGAAAGAATGTAAATCAGAGTATAACACACTGTCCAGATCCAAGAATGAAGCCAGGGAGAAGAGTGGCCCAGCGGGGAGAGGCCCTTGCCAACTCCTAGCCTGGAGGGCCCATGTCGCACCCCAGCGACCATGGCCAGTGGCCATCTCCTAGCTCAGAGAGACTGAGCCATACCTACAGAAGGGACTTCAGACTCTGATTCTGTGAATCTACCATTTCTTCAGAGAAGCGAGAGGCTTATTATTTAACATTATTCATTTCTTTTTCTCTTGTAAAATAAACAGTTATTTTTTTCCACTTTCTCCAAGGAAACTTTTCCCGAACTGGTTGGAGGAGGTGTTAGTATAGGGTTAAATGTTTTAAAAAATCATGTAGAAGTAGGCCACAAGAATGCTTGGTATTAGGGATGGGTTAAAGGCTTACGGGAATGGGTACTTGGGATTTCCAAAATATCCACCCATGATGGGAACTGGTACTTGGGGTCTCCAAGACACCCACCCAGAGATAAGATTCGTACATGATGGTACAAGGATGGGCTAACTCTCATGAATCAATATGATAAGGTTGTTATAGTGATTATTGATGTAACTAGAGTTGTATAACTGCTATAGCTGAAATTGTATAAATATGTGCACATTAGACAAAGACGACAGAGCTAGATTTGGGTTGCAATGCCCCTAGTTCCCGCGCGCTTCGATAAAAGCACCTGCATATAATCAATCCATGATTATGTGTGTTCCTGAACGCTAATATTTTGGTGACCCTAGATGGGACCATGTGAGTGCTGCTGAGCGAGTTCGCGACCCAATCACACTCCAGCCGGCACCGAGGGATTCTCAGGGAGCCCATCCAGCCACGACTGTCTCTGCCGCTCACAATGTCACTCTGGAGAGGTAAGGTGCTTTTCAGTCTGGTCTGGTGCCTGCCGATAAGACGCAGTGAAAGCTATGCACAGTTGGGCTAAAGGAATTTCTGGTGGTATTGCTTACGCTGCCATCCATTAGACATCGTGAAAGCGGTGCAGGTCCGGCATTAGTGGTGTGTGGTGTATTGTAGTTGTAACATGGAGAAGCTTAAAGGGATTTTAGGTAGCAATGCTCCTATACCACGGACTTCTCCTTTGGGGTGCTTATTAGCACATTGGAAACAGGGCAACTTTGGGCAAGATTTACATCAAGTAAAGTTGATTGATTATTGTAATATGTGGTGGCCAGAATATAATATGGAGAGTGGGGAAAAGTGGCCGAGAAACGGATCTTTGCAATATAACACTATTTTACAGTTAATGTTGCTTTGTAAGCAAGAAGGAAAATTGGATGAGATTCCGTATGTGGATTTGTTTTTCTGTTTGCGAGATAAGCCAGAATGGCAGGCTGAGTGTGGCTTGATGGTAATCAAAGAATGTGTGAGTGATAAATGTGAGTTTTGTGTAAACGAAAAAGGTTGTTTGAAGCACTTGGCATTAAAAGAAAGTTTGCATCAAGGAAAAGAAATAGATGTTGATTTACAAGTGGTTTCAGCAAGGCCAAGAGAACCTGATTCTGTCTTGTCTGCCTCCACTTCTTCACCTAATCCTATTTTACCCAAACCTAACTGCCCTTTACCTTACCTTCTTTATCCTCCTTTACCGCCTTCACCCGATCCTTCTCCTCCGGGAGATGATCAAAATCTAACTGTAATACATAGGAATGGGAAGAATGCTGGGGAGGATAGTAGTGGGGATGATGACAATAAATCAGTGACACCAGTATCCCATCGGACTCGGTCAAAGCTTGCTCCGGTTCTGGGTAGAACGGGAAAAGATTTGGGCAGACAAAGGCGGACTGTGACTGCCCCCTTGAGACAAGGAGTAGGAGTAGAAGGAGCCGTGTTTATGAAAGTGCTGTTTTCACCCTCAGACTTAGTGATTTGGAAACAATCAGCTGGAACTTACAGAGAAAATCCTGATAAAGTGGCAAGGGTGTTAAAAATGATCATGAGAACTCAGAATCTGGATTGGGAAGGTAGACAAGTAATATCGGATAATTTAATGGATTCTACTGAGAAAGAAATGGTGCTTAGAGCAGCCAAGGAGAAGGCGAGAGAAGATCTCAGAATTGGGGGAGTGACGGGGACTTTAGATGAGAATTTCCCGACTGAGGATCCAGGGTGGGATCCCAATACTTTTGAAGGTATGCGGAGGCTGAAGAGATATCAAGAGTGGGTCCAGATAGGGGTTCGGAATGCTATACCTAAGGCTGTGAATTGGTCTAAATTGTATGAGGTAAGACAGGAAAAGAAAGAATCCCCTGCTGCATTTTTGGAAAGGCTTAAAGAGGCAGCCAGAAAGTATACAGATCTCCAATTAGAGACAGAACGAGTGAATGTTCAGCTTGCATTCATTTTTCTGGGGCAATCGCAGGATGATATTAGGAGAAAGCTGCAGAAGCTGGAGGGAGAAGACTTAAGGAATTTGAATAAGTTACTTGAAGTGGCTTGGAAAGTATACAATAACAGTGAAAAAGAAGCTAGTAAAAAGCAGCAGCAAAATCTTTTGGCAGTGATACAAGGGAGACAGAATCCAAGTTTTAGAGGGTGTGGCAGAGGTGGTTGTGGACTGGGGAGGGGCGGACTTGGCAGAGGACGAGGGGGATCAGTTTTGCCAAAATTAGGGTTAAATCAATGTGCTTATTGCAGACAGGAGGGGCACTGGAAAAACGAATGCCTGAATCGGCTTAACCAGGGCAATCAGTTTAATCAGAATCAAGACGCTTCAAAATTAATGGTACTGGGAGAGTACAGAAGCTAACTAGAATCGGAACAAAAACCAATACAAGAACCTTTAGTGACTATACAATTGGGAGATAAAGAAGTAAAATTTTTGGTGGATACGGGGGCTACATATTCTGTGCTAAATGATCTAAAAGGGTAAATTGGAAACAAAACAGCAACAATAGTTGGAACCACAGTGAAGGAGGAAAATCGACCATTCCTGCAACCCCTAGATTTGTGTTTTGGAAACAAAGTGTTAACACATGGATTTTTATATATGCCTGAATGTCCAATTCCATTGTTAGGACAAGATTTATTAGCAAAACTTGATGCAGTGATAACTTTTGAAAATGGGGAACTTTTGATGAAAATACCCGAATCAAAGACAGGACAAATTTTGATGATAAAAGAAAAACCAGTCCCTGCTATCCCTTGGGAAGTAGAGGACGCAGTAATTCCCTCTGTATGGGAAACAGACATACCAGGGAAATATAAGTTGGCACAACCAGTACATGTAGAATTAAAAGAAGGAGCAAAAGTTGTACAAATCAAACAGTATCCCATAAAACCAGAAGCACGGCAAGGAATAGTAAAGATTATTGAAAAGTTTTTGAAATACTAAATTTTAGAAGAATGTGAATCAGAATTTAATACAACAATATTTCCAGTAAAGAAACCAAATGTTGAGTACAGACTAGTACAAGATTTGAGAGCAATAAATGGAATAACTAAAGATATTTACCCAGTGGTAGCTAATCCTTACACATTATTAACATCCGTGAAAAAGAACTATAAATGGTTTACTGTAATTGATTTAAAGGATGCCTTTTTCTGCATACCCCTTGACAAAGAAAGTAGGAAACTGTTTGCCTTCGAATGGGAAAACCCAGAAAATGGAAGGAAAACCCAGCTCACTTGGACACGACTCCCACAAGGATACAAGAACAATCCAACATTATTTGGAAGCCAGCTAGCTAAAGAGCTGGAGATTTGGACCGAAAATGGGCAAGTACCAAGAGAACAATACCTGTTGTTACAGTACGTTGATGATATACTGATAGCTACAGAGGAAAAATCAACCTGCATAAAGGTAAGAATTGAAATTTTAAATCAGCTAGGAATGGGAGTATATAAGGTGTCTAAAGAAAAGGCACACATTGCCCAGCAGACTGTGATTTACCTGGGATGTGAGATTTCACAAGGTCAACGAAAGCTAAGTACTAACCGTATTCAAGCTATTTGTGATATTCCAGAACCCCAGAACCCGCATGAGCTGCGAGTCTTCCTTGGGATGGCCGGATGGTGCCGCCTGTGGATCATGGACTATGGACTAATTGCAAAACCCCTGTACGAGGCCCAGAAGACACAGCCATTTACCTGAGGCAAACCACAGAAGGAGGCCTTCCTCAAACTGAAGGAGGCATTAACAACAACTCCGGCATTAGGATTGCCTGATCTATCCAAGGATTTTCAGCTGTTCATACATGAAAGGCTGCGTCTAGCATTGGGAGTGCTGACCCAACATTTGGGAAGCTGGAAAAGGCCGGTAGGTTACTTCTCCAAACAGCTTGACAACGTGAGTGCTGGATGGCCCCCATGCCTGCGGGCAGTTGCAGCCACTGTGATGCTGATACAAGAAGCTAGGAAACTCACGATGGGCAGACACATAGATGTCTATGTGCAACACATGGTAACCACTGTTTTAGAGCAAAAGGGAAGCCATTGGCTGTCCCCAAGCAGAATGATGAAATTCCAGGTAATTCTAACCGAGCAAGATGATGTCACACTAAAGACAACTAACCTTTTGAATCCAACTTTGTTTTTAGGTACCACAACTGAAGAAAGCCCATTGGAACACGATTGTATGGAAGTGATAGAATATGCCTGTTCAGCTAGAGCAGATTTGAAAGACGCCCCACTGGAGCAGGTAGACTGGGAATTGTTTACAGATGGAAGCAGTTTTGTGGAGAATGGAACCAGATACGCTGGATATGCGGTAACAACAATAGGTGCAGTGGTGGAGGCAAAGGCCTTACCAGCAAATGCATCTGCCCAGAGGGCAGAACTGGTTGCTTTAACCAGGGCATTGGAACTGAGTGAAGGGAAAAAGGTAAACATTTGGACTGATTTGAAATATGCTTTTGGAGTCGTACATATACACGGGGCACTGTGGAAAGAAAGAGGACTGCTGTCTTCTCAAGGCACACACATTAAACATCAAGATGCAGTCCTGCAGTTAATAAAAGCAGTACAAAAGCCTGAGCAAGTAGCAATCATGCATTGCAAAGCTCACCAATCAGGAAGCTCCAAAATTCATGAAGGAAATTGAAAAGCAGACTGGACAGCCCGACAAGTTGCTCGAGAAGTACAAACTACAATGGCATTGATACCTTTAAAACTAATGTATCTCAATTCAATTTACCTCCAGAACCAAAATATTCAATAGAAGATGAGAGATTGGCACGCTCACTGAATGCACAGAAGAATTCAGAAGGGTGTTTTAGCACGACTTCAGAGCACCCTTGTGTGGAATAGGCCGCTGACTCTTGCAAATCCAGTTCATGATATCCACCCAGGAGATGAAGTGTACGTTAAAACCTGGAACAAAGAAGCATTAAAGAAAAGGTGGAATGGACCCTATCAGGTACTGTTAACTACCTTTACAGCAGTTAAAGTAGTTGGACTGGATCCCTGGATACATTACACCAGAGTGAAGAAGATTTCCCCTGCACTGTGGACTGCGCAAACTGTAAAACCAACGAAGCTGTAGATAAAGCAGGTCCTGTATGAGTTCCGAGTCGGAGGACTTGGCCAGTGCCAGCACGGACGACGACGCCAGACAACGATGGCTCCATAGATATAATCAAAAATTAAGACCAATTTGTGATCAATTGGAACAAGAGCTGGGATTAGCTAAGGGTAGAGTTGACTGGCGTGATCCACAACTGTTTGTTGTTTTTACTGCTTTAAACGAGAAATGGATCGTTAGATACAACAAGGTTACGAAGTTGAAGTGCGGATGTTTGGGAAATCGATGTGTATCTCTTGTTGAATGTGGTGGTTGTCATAGGACAATACACAGCAGAAGTGATTTTGATTTATTAAGAGGATGTGCTGATTGTACCCATCCTCTTCGCACAGAAAGTCCATATACGGCCTTGCGAGATTGGCTTAATTATCCTGAGGCCACTCAAGCTGAATTGCATCAATTATTTGAAAACGTAGAACAGCAAGAACTTGCTTATACTGCTTATAGGCTACTTAAACTTTTACATTTAGCGCAAATTTTTAACAGAACAAGGCTAGTTGCTGCTAGTTATTATCAGCTGTGGAAAAAATATAATAAGCAAGGAGAGATTTATTTTAAGAGAAAGAAAAGATGAGAAAGGTGTATTTCCTTTTGTGGAAAGTGGCTTTTGTTATATCTTGGATTCCAGCACAGCCAGAGACACAAGTGATAAAAGTCTCTAACACCATTCAGGCAGAAAATGTAATGATTGGATTAATTAAAGATTTTGCCAACATGCAAAACACCAGCAGAATAACTGCCTGTCTGCCAATACCAAAGGCAGCAGGAGATCCTATAAGCTGGGGAATCATAACATCAAAATTACCCGAAATTCAAAAGAATAGAACAATTGCATGCAAGCAAGTGTCAGAAATGAGACAAGTGATTAAAGATACTTGGAAGATAGTGGGAGAATGGATGAGACCTTTGAGGAAACGGGATTGCATTTTGAGCCATGGCAAAGTGGGGCAAATTGTAAATTGTGACTCTTCCATGACTGGAAATGAAGACAATGCTAGATGGGAATGTGTTTTGCCAAAATATCAGAAAGTTAAAGAAAATGTTTCAGATACTGTTCTTGTATGGAGGTGTGAAGGACAAGAAGAGAAAGGTCAGGCTGAAATTTGGGACAGTGCATGGTCAATGACTGTGCTTCAGAAATTCCAATACACGGCAGATACACTTTGGTGCATTAAGTGGGAAGGCTCTGAAAATAAAACAGATCCAGGTGTACTGAACGTTGCAACCAGCAGTAGAATAGAAGCAGATACAGTAAACTGGTAGTCCTGTAATAGAACCTATGACTGTACTTCTGACGATGAGGAAATAAAACAAATGACACCATTGGTAGTAGCTCTGCGAATTGGCTGTGCCTGTAGAGGATATAACACAAAGAAGGTGAAATAAATTATAAAATAGGACAGGTGATTCAAAGGATAGTATGTAGCAGAAGTACCATTCAGAGTCCAGGCCAATTTGTATGGGCTGCAAACGATGGTACCTGGATAATACACCTGCCTGTGGATGGAAAAGTAAGAGAAATTACTTTAGACCTCCCTACTTTATGCCCAATTTGAAAAGGTCCCCATTCAAAGGAAATCATGAACTTCTGCAAATAAGGACTAGATGAGAAGTTCAAGAGAATGATGAGACATGGCAAGAACCCTCCAGTAGTGTAAAATTTGGGTGGGCTCTGGAATCCTTGTTTGGTCCAATAGCAAACTATAATAATAGGAAAATGTTGTACAAACTTACAGGCCAGGTAGAAAGATTGGCAAGAGTTACCAAAAAAGGATTTAGAGATCTAAATGTGCAATTACAAGCCACAACTAAAATGACCCTTCAAAACAGATTAGCTCTAGATATGTTATTGCTGAAAGAACACGGAATGTGCGGATACCTAAGAGGACAAATTGATCACTGTTGCATTCACACCCCAAATGTAACTGCAGATGTAGAACATGATATTAATCAGTTAAATAGAGCATGAAGCGCAGAAAGAACGAGAAGATCTGACTACAAGTTGGTTAGATAAAATCTTTGAAGGGCTAGGATGGAACGTGAGCTCATGGATCAAATTTATCATTAAGAATTTAATAATCCTACTGACTGTATTTTTAGCAGTCTGGTTAATCTATGCAGTTCTGAAGGGAGAAATAAAGAAAAGAGTATCCTGGAACCAGAAGATAATCAAGGCACTGACACGAGACAGAGATCCACATCCGCATTTGTCATCTCCAGATCCTCCAGTCTTCAGCAACGTTTACGCCAACTACGGATTTGAAGATGAACACCAAGCATAAATTCAGAAGCAAAAGACTGTATATAGTGAAAGCATTACACTTATTGTAGTAAAGTGAAATACTTTCAAAGGGGGGAAATGTTAGTATAGGGTTAAATGTTTTAAAAAATCATGTAGAAGTAGGCCACAAAAATGCTTGGTATTAGGGATGGGTTAAAGGCTTACGGGAATGGGTACTTGGGATTTCCAAAATATCCACCCATGATGGGAACTGGTACTTGGGGTCTCCAAGACACCCACCCAGAGATAAGATTCGTACATGATGGTACAAGGATGGGCTAACTCTCATGAATCAATATGATAAGGTTGTTATAGTGATTATTGATGTAACTAGAGTTGTATAACTGCTATAGCTGAAATTGTATAAATATGTGCACATTAGACAAAGACGACGGAGCTAGATTTGGGTTGCAATGCCCCTAGTTCCCGCGCGCTTCGATAAAAGCACCTGCATACAATTAATTCATGATTATGTGTGTTCCTGAATGCTAACAGAGGGGCTGCTGGAATCTGCCTTTTTAGAGGAGACCCCTTCAGGACATTTCCTCCTAAATTTGTCTCAAACCAGGACACAGACCAATATTACCAGTTATAGATTAGTACAAGATTTAAGGGACATTAATAAAAATACCTGACATTCATCCAGTAGTAGCTAATCTGTACACACTCTTTACAGCACATAAAAGGGAATACAAATGGTTCATGGTGCTTGATCTTAAGGATGCCTTTTTCTGTGCTATGTCTTGACTCAGATAATTAAAAAGTTTGTTTGCTTTTCAGTGGGGGAATCCAAACAAAAGGTGAAATGCACAGCTAACATGAATTGTGGAAAAAAAACCCGACCAAAACCAGGAAAACCCCTTGGAAAGCATTCTGTCAGCAATCAGGACTGAAAGTAAATTTCTCAATGCTCCAGTAAGTCTGTTACATTTCTTAGGATAATCTAGATACAAAGTGTCAAAGAAATGACACAAATGGGCAAAGAAGCAATAATATATTCTAGTTTTGAGATCTTGCAGGAAAAAAAAAGCTTGGCAAGCAGCTGAAAAGAAGCTGTTTCCTGACTCCAGAGCCAAAGACTACAAGCTGCCTTAGGTATGGCCAGGTGGTGTCAGTTATGGATTGCAAATTATGGAGTACTAGCAAAACCCTTGCACTGAAATTACTTGATATGGACTCCTGAGAGTCGGAGGGCCTTTGAAGCCCTAAAAGAAACTTAATAACAACCCCTACATTGCGACTCTCACACTTAACCAAACCATTTGAGTTATCTGTGCATGAAAGGAGGTACCTGGCACTGGGGGTACTGGCGAGCATTTGGGGTTATGAAAGCATCCTGTCCAAACAATTGGACAATACAATTGAAGAACTACCCAAATACCTGAGAACAGTGGTAGCTGCAGAGAAGCACAAAAGCCAATATGTAACCCACATGGTAATGGATGGTTTGGGAACAAAAAAGAAAACATTGGACCAGGTTATTCAATTGGAGAAGGACAATGTTGAACTTAAGGTAACCACTACTTTCAACCCCAGTCATGTTTTCTCCAGGCTTCAGAAGAAGCCCAGAGACCTTCGCTCCATGACTGCCAGGTAACCATGAAACAACTGTGTTCTGGCAGACCGGATCTAAAGAGTGATCTCATCCAGGGCCTGGAACTGTACTCAGCATGCATGGCTTTGGGAGGAGCTACTCCTGTGCATCCGGCCAAATAAAGAATGCCTGCTTCTTAATGGTACATTGGTGTTAAGGAGTTTTTTTATTTTACCGAATTTTTGGTAACACCCCCAGTTGCGCAGGGATACAGGGAAAGGCATTTGCAGGCAGTTCATAACAGGTTGTTTCTGCCCCTTCTCAGTGAGGAGTCCTTCCCCTGCTCCAGCTTTGTGTCCCTCCCACAGGAGACAGTTCTCCATGAACATCTCCAATGTGGGTCTCTTTTTCCACAGACTGCAGTCTTCAGGAACAGGTTGCTCCAGCGTGGGTCCCCCACAGTGTTAAAAGTCCTGCTTTAGCATGAGCTCCTCTCTCTATGGGTCCCTGCCAGGAACCTGTTCCAGCACAGGCTTCCCATGAGGTTACAACCTTCTTTTGAGCATCCAGCCACTCTGGCTTGGGGCTTCTTCATGAGCTGCAGGTGGATTTCTGCATCCCCTGTGGATATGGGTTGTGATCAAGGAAAAGCAGTTCTCAGCTTTTCTCAGGACTATCCTGGGAAAAGCTGAAGAAAGAATGTAAATAAAACTCAACACCTGGTGTTTGGTGAATGCCACACGCTAAAAAACAAGTGCTGTCGTGCAGGATTGTTTACCAAGGGGTGTTGGTCTCTTCTTCTCCAATAAGACTATTGTTTTCTTGGATTAACTAATCCATGTTTAACCCACGAGGCACACTATAAAAGTGTGTGCCATTTTAATAAAGTTGCTTTTTAGCCATTGCCTTCTGATCTAGTGTCTGTGTCATTGTGTATGCTGCTCGTTAATGTACAGTGACAATCCCCATGGACCTCCATGGGCTGCATTGGCACAGCTGCTTCACCATGGTCTTCACTATGGGCTGCAGGGGAATCTCATCTCTGGCACCTGGAGCAACTCCTCTCTTTCCTTCTCCTTGGTGTCTGCATATCTGCTCCTCTCACGTATTTTCACTCATCTCTTCTCTGAGCATAATTACATCTGAATAATAACTTTTAATCCTTCTTAAATATGTAATCACAGAGGTACCACCACCATCTCTGTTTGTCTCAGCCCTGGCCAGTGGCAGATCTGTCTTGAAGCCAGCTGGCATTGGCTTTGTTGGACAAAAAGCTTTGGGGGAAGCTTCTCACAGAAGCCACTCTGGTAGCCCTCCCCACTACCAAAACCTGGTCACACAAACCCAATACACATCCTTAAAGGATCCCCTGCCTCATTTCTCAGGTAGGGCTTCTATTTACCAGTGTTAGGCAGTAGAGGAATGGCAGAGGTGTTGGTAGGCTGCTATTGCCAGCTATTTCATGTTCCTTAGTGTCTTCTTCCTTCCAGGGATGAGATACATGGCTGAGAGTTTGGCAGCTGCCCTTTCCTTCCATTCTCAAGGGGTGTGGTAGCAAATCACAAACATGCCTCCAATGGCACAGGGAAACAGGACTGGACAGAGAAAGTTTATATCCCTGATGAAACCCTTCAGAAAGGGGCTTGAAAGACAAGATGAAAGGGGCTTTTTGAGTTCCAGGTTACTGAATGCATCTGATTTGAGTGCTGAAGGAGGGGAAGCAGGTCTGGGATATGAGAGATTTCATCCCAAACCACAGATCACTGCACTGGAAATCAGATGTGTGCACTGCTGAGCTGAAGCGTCTGTCAAAAGAGTGGAAGTTCCAGCTGCAGGGAGAATTCAGAGATTCATGGAAGAGTTTGACATGCTGAAGGTAACAGTAATGTACAGATAAAGATAATGACAGTTCTTAATATGCAACTGATATCAATGAAACGGGATCTAGTATTTTAATGTTGATGTATTTTACATCTTTCTTACCTGTCAGAGCAGTGCATGGGGCAACAATGCTCAGAAGCAGTTTGCTAACACAAGGTGTCATGTACTGGTGTGCCCATTCAGGACTGTGATTATAACACTGCCATCCCAATGTCTCTCACTGCTGGACCACAGTCAGTCTTGATGGAGAAAGGATGGGTGCTAAAGCACTGCTGGCCTGAGCAAGGTTTAACATTGCCTTTTGGAAGGACTGTAAAAGGGAGCCTGGGTGAAAGGGAGGAACGTTCAACCTAGACTTTGAATGTCAGACCCTGTGTTTCACTCCACACATTACTAATCTTTTTGCAAAGACTCCTGCTTTTCTGTCTTGCCACAGCTCAAGGCCTCCTGAGATCCCATTGACTGGAAATTGAGCCCACCTCCCCCAAACAGCAGGCAGGGGATATTTCTGACTGTGTCCCAGCTGCCTGCTCTCCCCACTGTGACGTTGAGATTGATGGTAAAACTGCAACTGTGGAGTCCCAGCTATCTGACCCACTCTCCTAAATGACCCAGTGAGGCAGAAATTCTGTCAGAGCAACATTTTTACTTCCCTCCCATATGGCCAGCTGTATGCAGCAAAGAGAGGAAAAATCTTAGCTTAAATTTGCTTATCAGAAGACCGTTAGCTAAAGATTTTCTACAGCACTTTTAAGACAAAATGGAGGCGACAAAAAAGAAATACAAGAACTCTTGTAATTTCTGTGCCCCATGAATGCCTGGGTCAAATCTTTTTTTTGAGGGGGGGCACAGTGCACACATTTTCAGTTTCACTTGGCACATACATTTTTGTGAGCTAAAATCACCAACTACATACACACATAAGGTTTATTGTAGTAGTTACCTGTTTGGATGCCTGACTGGAGCTGAAGGTGAGATGAAAGGGACAGAAGAGTTGTAAGAGTAGAAGAAAAGAGGAGAGAAACAGCTTTAGGGTCTCAGCAAGCAAGGCTTCATTGCAGTAGCACTAAGGGACTAGTGAGTGTGTATAGAAGACTTGTCTGAAGAAATAAAAACAGAAACCAGACAGTGCATAAAGAGTACAGACAGCTAAAATGGCAGATGTTTTAGCAATGTATGGTTCCTTGTGGTTTCAACTTCAGATTGAATTGTCTTTCAATAATTAAGATTTACAACAGGCTTTAACTTGTACACACAGGTATTTAAGTACAGGGAAAGTGTGTTGTATTAATGATAAAAAAATGGAGCAAGGAGGGTCAGGGTTTTTCCCTGATAAAAACTTTGACAAAGTCTGTGCTAATTCCAATCTCTTTTAAAGGACTTTATAAGAAATGACCTGCCTGCACTTCAGCAAGGTGGTGCTGCTGGCTGGACAGGAAGGGGAGGGAAAAGAAGCCAGCATCAAGACCTCACATTTGCTGCTGGAGTGGGCAGCAGGATGTGCAAGGTACAAATCCCTACAGACTGCAATTTAGAGCAAAAGACGTGAGTCGGGAGTTGTTATCACAGAATAAGCAGAGTTGGAAGGGACCCTCAAGGATCATCAAGTCCAGCTCCTGGTCCTGCATAGCACCATCCCCAAGAATCTCACCATGTGCCTGAGAGCATTGTCCAAATGTTTCTTGAACTCTATCAGACTGCTGTGACAACTTCCCTGGGAAGCCTGTTCCAGTGCCCAATCACCCTCTGGGTGAAGAAACTTTTTCTAATCCAACCTAAACTTTCCCTGACACAAGGCATGGTGTGATTTCAGAGATCCTTTGCAGATGCAGAGATGGAAGTCTGTTTTGTTTTTCTTTTTGCTACATATTTTTGTAAACCAAATAAATTTCCTGTTTATTATCTATTTTGAATGAAAAACACAGGTTACCATTACTGACTAACTGCATTCAGGATCAGTAGTATCGACTGTTGTCTTTTTTGCCCCATTATTTCTCTCCATACAAGCAGCAGCAACTTCAGGTCACACTGAGTCTTAAATCACCTGGGGACAGAAAGTAAGGATAATGGGATTATCTGTCCTAGTGACAATTTTAGTTTGAAGCAACATCAGAAACCCTCTCTGAATGCAAAAGCTGAGACATCTGCAGGACACAGGGAGTAGGAATCATGAACCCTTTCTCCCAAAAGCAAGAAGTTAAAGCAAGTGTGTCGGAGTCCAGAACACTCCTCTGACTGTCCTGAGTGATTCCAGACCCGAGCAGGGGGCTGGGAAGCCTTGGCAAGGAGTCAAAGACTCCTGCGCCTTTGATTTTAGCCCCTGGGAGAAATTACCACCACTGTGTGAAGAATTACAGACCACGGGAGTTTAAGTAGGGTGATAATTAGCTATGCACCAGGTGAAAAGTAGATTTATGTAGTGTTTAGATTAATAAGCAAAAAACACAAAATGGAGTCACCACGTGGCTTTGGGGTTTCTTCCTTCTTCTTCTCCTTCACCATTTTCCTCTGTGTCATGGGCATCTTTGGTTGGCTCAGAGTAGAGTCTGACCTTCTAACACGGGAGACAAGTATTGGGGATCTTTTGTAAATATAGTATACGTAATTTGTAGTATAAAGATAATCGTCACCTTTGGGGCTGGGTCATTTCCCGTGAGCTGACCTGCTGAACAGATCTCTGTGGGTCAGAGAAGAAATTGTATAGATAAGGAAAAAATAAACAGCCTTGAGAAAGCAGAGGAGACGGCTCTTGGTCTTTTCCTTCGATCTCGGGGCTGGGCAAAAGACTTTTACACTCTTGGGAAGAAAAACATCACATAAAAACCCGAGACAAGTGCAGGGAGGATGAAAGAACTGTGGTGCTTGTACACACACATACACACACGATCAATAACACTCTTAAGCCTGAAATCTCTTTCTCATGCACAATATGCTGGAAAGAGCCTGGCTTTTGCCAAGACCCAAAGAGAAAGAGCTTTGACACTCAGATTTCCCAAGTCTCTCCACCCCACTGATGCTGGCATATGCGGTGCTCAGAGGACCAGAAAAAGCTAAGAGAAGAGTGAAAGGGTGGCAGAAGATACTCTGCTTTCAACAAGCCTTTGGGGCTGTTATGCCTTAAGTTTTAGCTTTTATATTTTTTAGATTCTGTGCTGTTTTAGTGGGTAGTTTTAGGTTTCATATTAAGTTCTAGTAAGCTCTCTTTACAGAGTAGATAGACAAAACAATTCCTTCTCTAGTTTGATACCAAGGACAACCTTCAGGCCCAAGAACAAAAACAATGGTGAAGTGAGGAGAAAAAACAAGGAAGATGGAGCTTCATAAGCTATGGTTGGACAATTGATTCTAATATGCTAATGGACCAGAACTTATAAAAGTGTGAGACTTCGTAATCAGGCATCCATTTTTGTGACCATTTTTGGGGTGCATCTTGGGTGTGATCTGGCTGGGGTCTTGTGCTGCCCAGGTGTACCCATTGAGGCCTTTAAACAAATACCTACTTTATCCCTTTGCTCTGTCTAGTCTCTGTTCCAGGTCAGCCTCCAGAAGGCATCAGTTTCTGGCACCCCCAGGTGGGACAGTGAGTAATCTAGAAAAGGCCCCTCGACCAGAGGAACATTCAACTTGTGCCCCTCCACCTCTGCTGGCACTCCAAGGGGGCTCAGCTGCAGTGCAGAATGTATCAGAATCCAAGAACCCCTGAGGACTGGTACAGAGGCACTTGAACAATTGGATAAAAGGGGTATTCTGTTTTAGCACCTGAGTTAGGTGTTAAAAGATCTCTTGTTTGTTTAGTATGGAAGGACCCTGGGGGGTTCCAGGCAGAGTGGTTCCTGCTCTCCATCTCCCTCACTGATAGTAAGAGAGGACACTCTCTGAAAAGCAGGGTTACACTGCAGTAGTAGGTATTGGCCTAGAGCCAGGGGTGGTGCAGAGGTTCTGAAGTTCATGAATTTGAATCCCATATCATGAATGTGCTTGATTTCTCCTGCTCGCTCAGTCTCTTTGGTTCTTCTGATCTCCGCGGACTTTCTTACTCATAATTGTTAAGATATGGGGTGTATATTCTCCTGTAAGTGTTGTACTACAAATATTGCCAGAGATTCTCCTTTAGGGATAGTATTGAAAAAGTGGAGAGAATTAACTGGTGGAGAGTTGTATTTTTCTAAACCCAAACTGATAAGACTCTCAGAAAATATTTGGCCCACTTAAAACCAGAAAACAATGAAACTTGGCCTGAATTTTGTAGTTTTGATAAGAGATTAATATCAAGTTTGAACTCCGGCACACATAAGGAGAAATACCTAGATGAATTAGACTATGCCAGACTCTTTATGGTGTTAGCATGTCAATGAAACCCAGAGGCTGACAAAAAGAGAACAAATTTTGGTATTAAAAGAAAAAGAAGGAAAGAGTAAAAAGAAGCCGATACTGAGCAGTGAGTATAAAATCAGGGAGGAGGTAGAGTTTGTGACATACAAAGTTATAGTTCATGTCAGGTAAATAAAAATAATTGGTGTAATTATGATTGTGAAATATGTGGATTACAGTCATGGGACAGTTATAAAGATGAGTTATAATAAACATGGAAAGCAAAGCATGGAAGGAGGCCTTTTGAACTAATCTTTTGTTCACAATTAACTACTATAGATTCTAAGTTGTAAGAATATCTGAATTATAACTTTAGAGGTTACTTTTCTTTTAACAAATACTTTCTGCTTGTAATTAAGCCTTAAGCTGTTTTGTAATAACTTCTGAATTATAGTTTTAGAATATTGCTTTGTACTTAGGATTTTTTAAAACTGTAGCTTTAGAACGTATAAAGGGTTTAGATAACAGAAAGAAGTGAGCCTACCTCACAAGCAAAACAGTAAAGAAAAACAGCCTGAGAAGGAAGATGGACTTCAACTCACTGACTAATGGTTTCGAAAAGGGAAGCTGGACCCACACTATCTGGGATATGCATTTCAGGATATAAATCCTGGAAGAATGGATCACAATGGAACCGTAAAACCCAGCTATCACTATCACTGATTTTACATCCTGAAGTATGCATCCTGAGAGGAATAGATCACAACAGAGTATAGAAATTGTGATTAACTCACAAAACCCTGACTGGGCTGATCTAAACTCTTTGTTAGACACACTGCTTGATCCCACTCAGAGATAAATGGTCAATAAGGCCATCACAACATCTGTGGAATTGAGCATAGCTAATGGATTGCTTCAGGGCACTGTTACACAAATATTTCCCCTCGAAAACCCAGGGCGGGATTCAAATATACCAAAACATACGGCAAGATTAAAACAATATCAAAGCCTTGTGGCATATGGGTTAAAACATGGTGTCCCTAAAGCTGTAGATTGGTCAAAGATTTATGCAGTAAAGCAAAATTATGACGAATCACACACAGACTTTTTCAATAAGCTAAGAGAAACTGCAATCAAATATACAAATTTAGATCCAGAATCAAATGATGGTAAAGCCCATCCAGTCTTGTTGTTTATGGGACAGGCTTCAGATGATATAAGAAGAAAGCTGCAAAAGATTGAGGGAGTTCAAGACATGGATAATTTGCTAGAAGTAGCCTAGAAAGTATTCTGAGACAGGTATTCAACTGAAAAAAGTTAGATCTCAACCTAGTAAAAAGACAACTCAGGAAAAATCATCCAAGAAAACCTCTCCTATGGAGAAGGATTATCCAGTGCTGAAAGAAAAATCTTCAGTTCTCCAACTCCCAGTAATACAAACTTCAAGTGGTTCAGGTTCTGACTGATGGGGAAAGAAGGCAACCCCCCAAGCAGAACCTTTGGTTATAGCTAAGCTGAGGAAACATAACATCAAGGTTTTAGTAGATACTGGAGCAGCATATTCTGTGTTAAATACCCTAGAAGGGAAACAGTCACGAGACTAAACATGTTGTTGGGGCAACCAGGGTAATTGAAACATGGCCTTTCTCCCAACATTTAAAATTCAAACTGGGGAAGCACTGGGTAACCCATCAATTCCTCTATATGCATAACTCCCCTAAACCATTGCTGGGGAGGGATTTGTTAGAAAAATTAGAAGCAGAAATTAAATTTAAAAGGGGAGGGGTGTAAGAGTTGCAATTCTTGAATCTAAATTTGTCCAAGTTGCTGCACTTTTTATACAGGAAAAAAGTGGTGAAATTCCCATTGAAGTTGAGAATTTGGTAAATCAAATACCATGGGCCAGTGATATCCCAGGAAGATCCAAACAAGCAGAATCAGTATTACACTCAAACCAGGAACAACACCAGTAAGGCAAAAACAATACCCTTTAAAAATAGAGAACCGTAAAGGATTGGTGCCTATAACTGAAGAATTTCTGCAACATGGTTTATTAGTGCAATGAGAGTCCAAATTGAACACCCCCATTTTAGCTGCTAAAAAAGCAGATGGTATGAATTATCGGTTAGTACAGGATTTGAGAGCATTTAACAAAATTACAGAGGACATACACCCCATAGTAGCCAATCCCTACACTCTTTTAACCACACTGACAGACGAATTAGGGTGGCTTATTGTTGTAGATCTAAACAATGACTTTTTCTGCATTCCTCTGCACAAAAAAAGCCAAGAGCTTTTTGCTTTTGAGTGGGAAAATCCCGAGACGGGGAGGAAAAGTCAACTTACATGGACGGTTTTACCCCAAGGTTTCAAAAATAGCCCAACCATATTTGGAAACCAGCTAGCTAAAGAATTAGAGGACTGGAAAAGACAGGAACCAGAAAGAGTTCTGCTTCATTATGTAAATGACATCCTAATTGCAGCTGGAACCAGAGACAACTGCATATGACTTACCGTAAGTTTATTAAACTTCCTGGGACTGAGTGATTAAAAAGTTTCTAAAGACAAAGCACAATTTGCCAAGGAAGCTGTGGCTTACTTGGGGCTTGAAATCTTCCATGGACACTGACAGCTCAGCAAAGAACAGAAGGAAGCCATCTGTCAACTCCCGGAGCCCCGTACTGTAAGAGAAATGCAAGCTTTCCTGAGAATGGTGGGGTGGTGTCATTTGTGGATAGCAAATTATGGACTGTTGGTAAAACCCCTATATAGAGCATTAAAAGCAGCTGAAAAGGGAATTATCCCATGGACTGAACACACTAGAGCAGCTTTTAAACAGCTGAAACACTCTTTAATGTTAGCTCCAGCACTGGGACTGCCAGACCTAACTAAACCTTTTGAACTTTTTACACATGAGAGATTGAATATGACTTTAGGGGTACTAACACAGCACCTTGGGAATCAACAGAGGGCTGTAGCCTACTTTTACGAACAGCTAGACAATGTTGCCCAAGGCTGACCAGGGTGCCTGGAGGCCGTGGCAGCCACTGTCATCTTGATCCAGGAGGCTCAAAAACTCACCCTTGGGCGACACATTGTAGTGTACATATCCCATGCAGTAGCAGCTGTACTTGAACAAAAGGGGGTGTTGGGGCCTTTACAGGGGCCATAAGCCTCCAGCCGGTGTACAAGAGAATCCTGTAATGTGTCTTTAATAATAAATTGTGTGAAGCAGAAGGAACAGAAGCTAGACAAAGGAATGTTAAACATAGCAGCCTAAGTTAGGAGGTTACCAGCAGAGAATCACAAGAAAGATAACCAAGATCATTAAAAAGTTCTGCTGGCAGCATGGGAGGGATGAAGCTGAACACCTGGAGGTTTGACCATGAACAGATACATTTTTAGCCTTTGGCACAAACTATGTTGATTGTATCCTACACGTACACAAAACATATATAGGGTTTTTCACTTGCTTAATAAACTGGAATCAGTTCCACATCATATTGGTGTGTGTTGGGGGTTGGGTTGATTTCTTATAGAATTTTTTCCCAGAAGTTGCTAAAAAGCTAATAGCTAGGTGCTTTTCGGTACTTATGGGTGCTCAAGAACAAACAAAAGAAGCAGCTACACAGAGACATTGATTCCACTTCGCTCAGGGCAGTTTTTTTCTGCTCTGGGAAGACGGCCAGGGCTGCTCGTCTCGGCGAGGCAAAGAGCTCTCACTTTTCCCTTCACCTCAGACTCCGTCGGACCACCGGTCTCTTCGTGTGTCCCCCCGAGATTTTGGGAACCCGTTTCCTCCCTGCCCTGCACCCACAGTTTCTTCAGTTCTGCTCGAGGTCTCCCCACGCTGTTTCTACAGCCCCTGCCAGCCGGGACACTCTTTTCCAACAGCTCCAGCCATTGTGAACCCTCGGAATTATCTCACCCTCCTAGAGCTGCCGCTAGCCTATTTGCCTGTGACGGTACTGAGGGGAGTGGGGGGGGGGTTACCAGAAGAAGAACTGTGACTGACTTGTTGTTTTGGTTTTTTTTTTTTTCTCCTCTAGTTCTGTTTGTTGTCAATATTGTAATTATTGTAAATTTACCTTGTTAGACTAACTAGTAAAAAACTGTTATTCCTACCCTCCTTATCGTTGCCTAAGGCCTCTCTTTAAATTTTAAAATTATAACAAAACCCGAAAGAAGTTCCCCTTTTTCTTTAGTCCCTGTCTTTCCAAAACCAAAACAGTGTGACGTCTGTTCCCTTCTCCGACACGGACCTCAACATTCTGGTGACCCCCGACGTGATGAGGGGGACAACGGAGTGATGCAGAGTGTCTGCTGAAGTGATCCCACTGCGGTTGCGACCGGGCGTTCGAGAGAGACGCGGTTCCGTGCAGAAGAAGGCACGGGGAAAGTCTGCAATAGACACGAGTGGCCACGATTCAACCGGTGAGTCAGCAGCTTTGAGCTGAAAATTGTAGGATGGGCAATGCTGTATCAGCCGTGGAGAAGGCTGCGATAGATGCCTTGCTCCGATTAAGTCAAAAGGCTGGGAAACCAGTCGATCGGACATTATTGACTGATCTTTTGTGCTGTGCTACCCGTCATGGGTTAATAACTGATGCAGCCCAGATTTTTAAACTTGAAACATGGAAGAAAATCGGTTTTGAATTGTGGGAAGCTGTGCAATGTGAGTCTAAAGAAGGAAAGAAATTAGCTGCTACTTATCGTCAGATCAGAATGTTAATAGAGCAATTGGAGGCGGAGGCTGAGTTAGAAGCGGCAGTGAAAGAGGTGTTTACTGTAGCAGAGGAAAAACTTCGTACTGAGACGGCCGATAAATCAGTCAAAGACATAAGTACTAAGCCGCTTGAGCCGCTTGAAATTAGCCTCCCTCTCCAGGAAGGTCATATCGCTGCTCCCGCACACGGTCCTTTGATGATTTATTACCACCGTAGGATAGCGTACCAGCCACTAACCCCACTTTTTCTGCCATACCTTCTGCACCCCCTACCCCTGTCGACAAGCTGCGCTTAAAGCTGGAGCCCTTGAAGCTTTTGTCTCTCTGCCCCAAGTGGAAAACCTCGACAACCCTATTTACATATCTTACAAAAAGCTAATGAACTGTTTCTCAACTTTGTAAATCGAAGAGATAGCAATGCAAAATGCTAATCCGAATTGCAAAAGACTTATTGCCTCTCTGTCTGCAGGAGCATCATTAATGCAGATAATTGAGCAATGCTCGAGAGCACCTTTAGAAGAGGAAAAAGAAAAAGCTCAAATTGCTGTTGCCCTGGCTGCAGCCTTGCAGAAAGTTACTGTTCAAGGCAAGGGAAACAAGAGCCCGAAGTGTTTTCAATGTGGGCAAATGGGTCATATCAAGAAAAATTGTCCGGGAAAAAATAAAACAAATGAAGAGACGCCTTCTTTCGCTGGTACTTGTCACCGCTGTAACAAATTTGGCCATCGATCCAATGAGTGTTGCTCAAAAATTAAAAAGCATGGTACTCCTCTATCTAGTCCGGGAAACGGGATGAGCCGCGAGGGGGGCGCGGCGAGACAAAACCCTCCACAGGTGATGGCTGCCTCGCCCGACTCTTTTCAGCAACCAGAGGCAGCTCAGGAGTCGATCTGGCCCTGGCAGAATCAGTCACTCTCGTAGATAATAAAGTGCATGTCGTGCGCTCGACAGAATCGGGACCTTTAGGTTTCGGGTTATCAGCTTTGTTAATTGGTCGTTCTTCCGCGTCAAAAGTTGGTCTGTTTGTTTTGCCAAGACTTATCGATGCTGTTTACACAGGTATTATAATGATAATGGTCTCTACTTTTCAACTACCAGTTACAGTGCCTAAAAACAGCCGTATTGCTCAGCTAATTCCGTTTCAAGCCCAGGTTCCACGCTGACCCAGCAAGCTGACAGAGGCACGGAGCGTTTGGTACCAGCGGTCCAGCAGTCATGTTTGCAGAAGTCGTAAGTGGAAATCGCCCTCTCAAATCTATAGGGGCTTTACAACCTGGGCTCCCTTCTCCTGCTGCATTGCCTCGTAATTGGTCTTTGTTTGTAATTAATCTTAAAGATTGTTTTTTCAGTATAACCTTTCATGAAGATGACTGCAAACAGTTTGCATTCAGTGTTCCAGAAATCGACAGGGGGGACATTGGGTGTCCGGTAACTGAATGCTTAAATATCAATCACTGTTATTAGAGCAAAATGATGTTACCTTGAAAACAAGTTCTGTTGTTAACCCTGCCATGTTTCTGTCCTCCACCTTAATTGACAATAAGCCAACACATGATTACTTACAGACAATCGAAGAAGTTTATTCTAGCTGACCCGACATGAAAGACGTGACCCTAGAAAACCCAAATTGAGAGCTTTTTACAGATGAGAGCCGCTTCATGAAGAATGGCAAAAGGATGACAGGTTATGAAGTAACCACACAAGACAAGGTGATCGAGGCCGAGGCCCTGCCAGCAGATGTGTCATCACAGAAAGCTGAACTAATTGCATTGACCAGAACCTTAGACCTGAGCAAAGGAAAGAACGTAAACATATGGACTGACTCTAAATATGCATTTAGTCTTGTCCATGCCCATGGAGCCATCTGGAAGGAGAGAGGACTTTTGAATGCTCAAGGTAATCAAATCAAGCATGCTGAACAAATATTCACTCTCTTAGAGAGCATAAAAAACCCCTGCAGAACTAGCTATCATACATTGTAAGTGTCACCAAAAGGGAAAACCGCTCCAGAATTAGGAAATTGCTTTGCTGATAAAGCAGCAAGAAGGATTGAAGAAAAAGGTATTCTCACAGTAATTCCACAAAAAGAGATTAACTTGTCAGTGCTCACTCCAAAATATGACCAAGCAGACCAAAAACTAATTAAGTTTCTTAAAGCTGGGATCACAGAAAGTGGATGGGCAGTTACACCAACAAAACAGGTGGTGGTCCCACCCCTGATCCTTCAGGAGCTAGTTCAGAGAGAACATGAAAATACACATTTTGGGGCTGAAAATCTTTTGAAATATCTAAAAAAAGTAGTGATAGGGAAAGGAATGACTGACATTGTACAATCAGTAGTGAGCAAATGTGAAATCTGCTGTAAAAATAATCCTGACACAAGAAAAAATGTTGTGTTAGGGGTGACAAAGGCAGGGGATCTTCCTGGGAATTACTGGTAAATAGATTTTGCAGAGTTACCACACAAAGAGGTGTACTGGTACATATTGTTGTTAGTAGACACCTTTAGTGGATGGCCAGAAGCTTACCCCTGTCGCACTAACACAGCCAAGGAAGTGGTGAAAGTTTTACTCAGTCATATAATTCCGAGGTTTGGGGTTCCCTTGGGAATGTCATCAAATAGGAGACCACACTTTGTTGCAACAGTGGTTAAAGAAGTTAGTTGGATTTTGGGAATTCCTTGGGATCTGCATACACCCTATAGATCCCAAGCGAGCGGAAAATTTGA
The DNA here is from genome assembly GCA_018697195.1 of Certhia americana. NCBI lineage: Eukaryota > Metazoa > Chordata > Aves > Passeriformes > Certhiidae > Certhia > Certhia americana. The sequence continues at coordinate 15,383,787 of JAGMWU010000027.1, forward strand.
ACGTATGAATGGGACTCTCAAAATACAAATTAGCAAAATTTGTCAAGAAACATCCATGACATAGGTTCAAGCCTTGCTTATAGCTTTACTGAGAATCCGCATACAGCCCAGGCAAAGAGATAACATCAGTCCTTATGAAATACTGTATGGTAGACCATATCAGATTCCACATATTCCAGGTGAAATTCACATGAAAGGGAAACTTGATTTGCAGAAATAACTAATGGCTTTAAGTCCTACTTTGCAGAAGCTCCAGAATTACATTGTGCTATTCAGACCTATAGTGTTGTATCCCTCTGGGAGACGGTTCACCCCAAGAAAACCCCCTAATGTCTATAAACCATTTAGTTTGACCCTACCCTTCTCCCTATCTCTGGCCAATTGGCTCAGTGCCAGCTTATCGGTCTTGGACAGAGAACCTAGATAAACCCATGCTCTTCCTTGTTCGGTCTCTTTGGCCTCCAGGATCCCTTCAAGAATAAAGCTTTGGAATAACCCGAGGTAAGGAGCCTCTTCTGTATCTCTTCTCCCTATCCATGAAGATCTCCTCTCCCAAAACTCCCTAAATCTGAGCTAGCAGCTTGTGGGGGGTGGAGGGAAAGGGGAAAACTTCACTATAGGACTGGACACACCTGCACATCCTTTCCAGCCTGGAGACTGGGTTTATTTTAAGTGGTGAGACAGTGATCCTCTACACACTAAGTAGAAAGGACCATTCCAAGTTCTGTTGACCACCCTTACTGCAGTCAAAGTGGCTGACAAAGGACCCTGGATTCACAACTCCGGAGTCAAAAAGGCTGCTGATCCAAAAACAACTGTAAAAACAGAGACTGATGCAGACAAAACCAAGCTTTAAATTATTCCTCTTCTGTGCCCAAGGAACTGTTTACAAAGGTCATTTTTCTTTGCGTGATACTCGATTGTGCAGGACATTACTGCTGTTAGATGTTTATTACTGTTTATTTTTGCATATTATTGTTGTTGTTAGATATATGTTACTAGACATGTTTATTTGATGTTAGATATTTTATTTACCCTTAGATATTTATCTCTTAGATGTTTATTATTGTTTATTGTTGCAGATTATTATTGTTAGATATATGTTTCTAGACATTTAATGTCATTAGATGTTTATTTAATGTTAGATATTTTATTTACCCTTAGATATTTATCCCTTGTTAGATGTTTATTTTAGATTGTTAAGTACTTGTATTTAGAATAGAGACTAAACAAGGCAGAGGCCTTGTCGAGCCTCTAAAGGGGGGAATGATGCCTTAGGTTTTAGTTATTATATTTTTTAGACTGTGCTGTTTTGGTGGGTAGTTTTAAGTTTCATATTAAGTGCTAGTAAGCTCTCTTTGCGGTGTAGATAGACAAAACAATTCCTTCTCTAGTTTGATACCAAGGACAACTTTCAAGCCAAAGAACGAAAACAACAGTGAAGTGAGAAGAAAAAACAAGGAGCATGGAGCTTCATAAGCTGAAGCTATGTTTGGACAATTGATTCTAATATGCTAATGGACCAGAACTTATAAAAAAAAATGTGAGACCTCTTGACCCGGGTGTCGATTTTGTGACCACTTTGGGATGCATCTTGGGTGTCGTCCATCTGGACTCTTGTGTGGCCCAAGAGTACCCATTGAGACCCTTTAATAAATCCCTACTTCATCCTTTTCCCTGTCTAGTCTCTGTTTCAGGTCAGCCTCCAGAAGGCATCACCATCGTACATCAAAGGTGGTCCATGTAGCATTGGAAGGCTTACTTTGCTAACACCTAGTGCAAAAATGATTGAAGACCAGATACACAGAGGAAAAAGGTTTATCCATCAGCATAAATCAGACTGTAAAGATGATTTTGAAGCTTGGGGCTTTGGAAAAAGGTTTACAGCATCTTTACTTCTACCCCCACTTGCCTCAGCAGTAGCCCTAAAGCAACTGGATCGACTAAGTTGCTGGTTAAGTAAGCAGACCAATGCTGCTTCTCTCACACTGAGTGTTTTGTTAACAGATGTCAAAGATGTAAGACACGCAACTGCAAAACAGAGCAGCAATAGATTTTCTTTTGTTAGTGCATGGGCATAGGTGTGAGAACTTTAATGGCATGTGTAGTATGAATATATCTGATTATTCAGATTCCATTTGTAAGAGCATACAGCAATTGAGGAAAAGTGAAGCTAAGATCAAAGTTGACGATGGAAAATGGTTAGATGATTGTTGGGGGTTGGGTTGATTTCTTATAGAATTTTTTCCCAGAAGTTGCTAAGAAGCTAATGGCTGGGTGCTTTTCGGTACTTATGGGTGCTCGGGAACA
>JAGMWU010000027.1:15386106-15401166 GCA_018697195.1 Certhia americana
AGGGAAGTTTCCCTTTTCTTTGGTCCCTGTCTTTCCAAACCAAGACAATGATCTACTTGATAAATTTAGCTTTGCACCATGGTGGAAAGGACTTTTAAAGGTAGTTATATATATATTGATTGTCACCATAATTATACTAATAATAGTGCCTCGCCTGCTCCAGTGTATATGACAGATGATTGACAAAGCCATCAAAGGGGTATTCATGGTTCAAAAAGAAGAGGGAGATGTCAGAAATCAAGGTACAGAAAAATCTCAAAACCTGGTGTCTAAAGGCCCAGACTTGGAGATGAATACAGGATTTGACTTGAGACCCTGGAAAAGGCTTACAGACTTAGAGACTTGAAGCAAAAATGTAGATTTGCAGTATAAGCAGAAGCATATCAAGCTAGGTAGTGGAAAGTTTAGAGTTTACTGTTTAAAATATAGAAGTAGCTATAAAGATAATAAGAAGTTTTAAGGTGTAGTACTGTAAGTTTGTGTGTCGTTACATGATTGGTTAAGAAAGTCTGCACTGCAGCAAAACATGTAAAACAAAATAGTTAACTATTGGGTTAAAGACATAAATTATCTTTGTGGCAGTATTTTATTGGCTAATAAATCTTTAAAAGGTTTTCTAGCTAGAGGTCTTGTGACCTTTTGACATATGCAGTGAAGCTGTGAAGACAAACTCACTCTTTCTAAGACTGGACAAGAAAAAAGCAATAAATTATGCTTTAACGCAACCATCACTGGTTCCGTCTCTCACGCACAATCCTGATATGGGTGGTTATTAATGGAATAGCAAGTACTGTTCAAGCCCGATGTCAAAACGTGGCATGATTTACATGGGTGAGGCCCATGCCACTAATAAATCAGGCACTCCTTTGCTCACTTGAAGGCAAACTCTGAGTGTTATGTGCAGCAGCTATTCAAGAATCAGATATAATTAGCTCTTGACTCTCCCCTGTAAAGGCAGGCAAAACTGTGCTGGCTTTTCACATTCATTTGCTTTTTATCCCACAGCCTTCATAAGGTAATTTTATTGTGCATCTTTTGCCATGAAGAAGCATGTGACAGAATTTTGGATAGGTGCAGCTATTTAGTGTTTCTGGTTTAGTTATTCTTCCTTGCCACGTATAAATTGAAATTGGACTTGATATCAAAACAGTGTAAGTACATTGATGGACCACAAGTGCAGTAAACAGTAGCTCACTTCTTTAGGATCATCTGAAACCATGGCTTTGTGGCTGTTTATATATAAGTGTCAGTCTTAAACACTCGCTGTCCTAACCGAGTTACATGTACAAAACTCATGGCAGTATTATATAACTAGGTTCTTGATGTTTTAGTCTTAAATATTTATATCCCATTACCTTCAATAGTCCTAGCTCAAATCTATTGTACAGGCAGTCTTGAAAAGCTGACTTACCATTTGCAAACAGCTGTTTTGAAGTGCAATTTGCCTAGATACACAATGTTGTCTTTCTTTTGAGGAAAGTTGCACTTTTAAAAACCCTGGCAAACTTATACTAGAACAGTATTGACCGTGACCAAGCATTTTCAATAATATTTGTACTTACCATGAGCTATTCCCCAAACTAAATTATGTAAAATCATAAGGTATTTGCAACACCTTTAAAATCTCTCCAGTAAAACCATGGTGCTGTTATTTCAGTTACGAATCAGTCCTTTGCTTGCATATTGATCACTGATGTTTAACTGTTGTATGAAAAATTTCCAGTAGCTTTTTTGTAACGATGGAGTCAAAATGACTTAAATTTTGTTGCATCTGAAACCTTTAAAGGAACACTCTCAACTCTGACTTTAGTTTTGTTACATTTAAGTGATGTTAAGGTTCAGTTCTGTTAAATGTTGTTAAATTTAAGTGATGTTAGGTAAACATTCTGTTAATTTGAAGTTCTGTTACATTTAAGTTCTGTTAAGTCTAAGTGAAGGTAAGTCTAAGTGTTGTTCAGTTTAAGTTCTGTTTCTTTAAGTTCTGTTAAATTTAAGTTCTATTACGATCAATTTCTGTTCAGTTTCAGTAATGTTAACTTTAAGTTCTGTTAGGTGTACTTTCTGTTGTGTTTAAGTGACATTAGGTTTGAGTGAGTATAAGTTCAAGTTCTGTTGAAATCTGCTCATTTAAATTACAAGATACAGTTCTTTTGTTATAGAGGTAAGATGGAACCGACTGAAACAATTATGATGAAGAATTGGTAAGCAACTGTTTAAGAATATGAGATAATAGGTTGAGTAAAAATATTTGAGGATGTGGTTTATTAGATCCTTAATTTCATCAAAGTTTCTATGGGTATAAATGTTCTGCATTGGTCAATTAGGATAATTATTCACAACAATCTTTGCTGTTTTATCTCCCATAGGTAGCACAGAGGAATGAGTAACACATCCAAATTATGGCTGTTATTAATTGTAAGCTGTTTAGTGCTTTCTTGCTTTTATTTTGCTTTATTGTCGTATATGCATAGATGTGTGGAAAAATATAATCTCGACTTCTTAGGACAGTAACTGTTGCTGTATTAATGATTTTGAATATGTCATTAATGTCACAGTGTGAATTCACTGACTCTTCATAATGGGCATTATCCATAAGATATTATTTGAGATTTCACATATGCATTCCTTTGGTTGTTTGCAGTTTGTTCATGGTACCATTGACTACTTAGCTAAAGATAAATAACAAAGCCAGCTGCTTTACAAACTTTCCCACACTATTGTGTAGCTATCTGCAAGACATGTATGATTTTAACAGATTTTCCCAACTGCTGTTAATAGAGGCTTGTTTGTAGGATATGTTAGGGAGACCCTTCCAGATAAGGCCTTGGCTCTGGCCAAGCCCTGGTTCTAGCTGGTCAGAAGTATGCCAAGAGACCCAGGTGTTTCTGCACTAAAACTGTACTCAGGTCATTTTGACTTGCTGATTTGGGCTTATAACAGCTGGATCCTTCTTTGAGGTAAACTTGGAAACCTTTCCCAGGAATGGTTCTCCAGGTCTTCATTGTGAAACAGGGCTTGCCAGCTATTGCAGACTCTGTGTGATGATACAGTTTTTAGGCAATTGATGATGTATCATCCTACGTCACTATCCTTTCTCTTGTGTGCTAATGATTACATGTATTACCTTGCTTATTTTTGCTCGGTGTGAGTTTATTGCTTTGTTACATGTTATATGTATTGTTTTACTTTCACATTGCCTTCATGTTCATAGTGAGAAACATGCATGTTGTCAAAAAACAAAGAAGGGGGAATATGGATCCTCAAGAACATTTAGATAATGCAATATTTACACTAGAAATTCTGAAAGCAGATCACCAATTTTGATCCCCAGCAAAGCGATACTGCTCTGAAGATTTGCATGTGTGGAACCAATTTCTGAAAGTTTTACCTAAGTATCCCTAATTGGGTGTGCAATGGCAAGCCCTAGCTGATTTACTAACCTAGGGGAGAAGGTACAAGTGTTTTATTACCAACAGGTCTAAAGTGGTTACCTGCTCGTTTGGACAAACATCGATTGCCTCCGAGAAGACCAGGCCTGGTGAGAGGAGAAATGACCTAATCACTATCCAGCCCTCATGGCCAAGGCAGGAGCAGGGGTAGGACTGTCAGGACATGGCTGTGTCTGGAGGCTTACAGAGGCAGCCTGCCAAGTGACTTGTGTCCCACTGCACCCACCATCATATTATTGTGTTCCTGCTGACCTCCTTCAGTTATTCCCTGTTCCATGGTTCCAGAAAGACACTCAGTAATGTCAAAGTCAGCACTTCCAGCTAATGGCCTCCCTCCTGCCTAAACAGCACTGCCCCTGAGCTCCAGCTATATGAACTTTGGAACAGCAGCCATTTATTTCCACTTCCTGGGGACATTGGACACCATCTTTTTGTTTTCCTATGCTGCAGGTCTCTTTGTTGGTGGTATGGTTGTTTTTGTTGGGTTTTTATTGATTGCGGTCTGTATTCCATGTATCTTATCCTGTATCTAGCAGATGACCAGTAACAGTATTAATAAGATAATGGCCTTACAGGTGCAGACTGTTTTGACATTAGGGTACATGAACCCTTTGCACAAAAAAACAAAGAAAGAGGGAGATGTTGTGTATAGGTAAAACATTACAAAATAAGGGCCTTGTTACCCCTGTAAAATCATGGCTCAGGCCTGCTACTTCAGCTAAGTAGAAAAGGATTATGGGAATGTGACTCAGCTGAATTGGAGGTAGTAAAACAAGTTATATAACCCTTACGTATTCACATCATGGTTTACAGTGGTTGGTTGAATGACATTTGTTGCACTTAAATGGAATGTAACTGATAACAGCCTAACTGCTTAGAAAGGCCTGGTTTTTGCAATAAAGATCTCTCTCTTGTACCTGCCTGGAGACTCTGTGTCACTCTGCTTCATAACAAGGACTGCTGGGAAATGAGTGAAAGGGGCTTGGTGAGCACTTCTGCCAGCTTCCTCAGTACTCTTGGGTGGATCCCATCTGTGCCCATAGACTTGTGTGGGTCTAAGTGGTGTAGCAGGTCACTGACCATTTTCCCTTAGATTAAAGAGGCTTCATTCTGCTCCCTGTCTCTCTCTTCCAGATCAGCAGGCTGGATACTCCCAACTAGTCCTACTATTAAAGACTGGGGCAAAGAAGGCATTAAATATCTCAGCCTTCTCCTCATCCTTTTTCACTACATTTCCCTCTGCATCCAATAAAAGATGGAGATTCTTCTTAAGCCCTGCTTGTGAATATATTTACAGAAACAATTTTTAATTGTCTTTCATTTTAGTGGTGCAATTAAGTTATTGTTGGGCTTTCTCCCTGCATAATCTAATGACATCTTTGTAGTCCTCCTGAGTTGCCTGTGCCTCCTTCCAGAGGTCATAAACTCTCTTCAGTCCCTCCTGTGTTCCAGTCAAAACTCTATGTTCAGCCAAGCTGCTCTTTTTCCCTGCAGGCTTGTCTTTCAGCATGAGGACAGCCTGGTCCTGAGCTTTTAAAGATTTCCTGCTAAAAGAGTGTCCAGCCTTCCCGGACTTCTTTGCCCTTCAGGACTGCCTCACAAAGGATTCTGCCAGCCAGGCTCCTAAAAAGGCCAAAGTCTGCCTTCCAAAAGTCCAAGGCAGCAATTTTGCTGATCCCCCTTCTTATTTCTCTGAGAATTGAAAATTCAGTCATTTCATGATCATTGTGCCCAAGGTGGCCTCCAGCCATCACATTACCCACGTCCTTCTCTGTTCACAAACAGCAGGTCCAGTGGGGCACCTTCCCTAGTTACCAGCTGTCACAAATTTATCTTCCATACATTCTAAGACACTGTTTCTTCTCTCCTGTACTGTATTTCCATCAGACATCTGGTAGGTTGAAGTCCCCACTGAGAATAAGGGCTACTGATTGTGAGACTCCTCGCAGCTGCTTATAGAATATTTCTGTCTCCAGTAGGCCTGGTATTATGTAGACCAACCTGTGACCAAAAAACCACAAATTCTGCTGGTGACAGCAGTCACACAGCCAGGTATTGATCAGCTGGGTCGTCCTGTTTCTTCCAACATCATTCCTTGCAACTGGAAGGATAGAGGAAAAAAATACTTGTGCTCCTGATCCCTTAACCAGCTGTCCAAAGGCCCTGAACTCTCTTTTGATTGCCCTTGGACTTCTTATTGCAACTTCATCATTGCTGTTATGATTAAATTTTCTTTGCCAAATTGTTTTTTGTGTCAAAGTCATTAATGAACATATAAATGGAATGGCCATTGGACAACTCCATTAGCAATGTCCTTTTTCTGATACCTTTTCCTTCAACACCACCTGATATGTTTGAATTCCTGGGCTTAATCTCCTGACTCTGCTTGAACTCTTAGTTTATAAAACTTATTCTTGTTATAGATCTACCTCAAATTACCTTTTCATTTAATTTGCATGGATTGAACTTGTTGTCCTTGAACCCAAAACTATTTCCTATGATCAGGTCTTCTATAGCATCTTGTGACTTACGAAAGCCAAGTCTAAAATAGCACCATTTCCTGACATGTTAGCCAATTTCTGAAGAATATTTTTATTTTTAGTGCCTAGAAATACAAGAACATCTCAGACTTACCAGTCATAGAATTAATTGCTCTCCAACCTGATTCCTGATGCTAAATTATACAAAACAATTGCTGCAGTAGCAATTATCTCTCTAATAACATTACAGAACTCTTTTGGCAGTGAAAAAGGATCATGGTGGCATATGGCATGCTGGAAGTGATAATCTTTTACTAAACTGTGAGTTGTGCTGTCATTAATACACACTGCTGCTCCCTGCCTTTTCTTGAAAAGCAGCCACTGGTTTCAGAGTGCTCATCACTGAGATTGCAGGAAAGATCTACTGTCCCAATGCACTCACTCATATCCTGTATCAGTAGCTCAAGGTCCTCCATTTTGCTGCATAATCTTGCTACATTTACGTATTCACCTTTCTGACTTCTCCTCCCTAGTCACTCTTACAGCAAGATCTTGCTTATTCTGATGCCTTAAATTTTAGCTTTTATATTTTTCAGATTCTAGGCTGCTTTAGTGTGTAGTTCTAAGTTTCATATTAAATGCTACTAAGGTCTCTTCACAGAGTAGGTAGACAAAACAATTACTTTTCTAACTTGGTACCAAGGACAACCGATACAACTTTCAAGCCCAAGAACAAAAACAATGGTGAAGTGAAAAGAAAAAAACAAGGAGGATGGAGCTTCATAACCTGAAGCTATAATTGGAAAATTAACTCCAATATACTAATAAATCAGAACTTATAAAAGTGTAAGACCTCATGATCAGTTGTCCATTTTGAAGTCCATCTACAGTGCAGCCCAGCTGGGCTCTTGTGCTGCCCAAGGGTACCATTAAGACCTTTTAATAAATACAGACTTTATCCTTTTACTCTGTCTAGTCTCTGTTCCAGGTCAGCCTCCAGAAGGCATCAATTCAACCACTTTATTTTCCTTCGCTGTCCATGGTTCTACTTTGTGACATTCCTTTCTGCACTTCTATGACCAGATTTGTGTGATTATTCAATTTATACTCAGGCAGAGCTTTAAGACTTCACAAGCACTTCCCAGCTTTTTCCTCACGTTTCTTTAAGGTCTGTCTTAGAAATGAAGCCAACATCAGTGTTTGCAGTAGTACTCCAGGTCCTTAGGTAAAAACTTATCTATCAGAGAACATGTCTTCATAATTATACACCAATGCCCAAACTTCCCCTTATCTTCAAACCTTAGCTGTCTGCTGACCTTCCCTGTCACTCATTTGGTAGTGTCCAGAGCTATTCCACTGAACATCTGGGCACCCACTTCTTTCAGAGTCTTACCCAGCATGGCATACAGTCATAGAATAGTTTGGGTAGGAAGGGACCTTTAAAGGTCATCTAATCCAAGCCTCCTGCAATGAGCAGGGACATCTTCAACTAGACTGGGTTGCTCAGAGTCCCATTCAATCTGACCTTGAATGTTTCCAGGGATGGGGCATTTACAACCTTTCTTGGAAACCTGTTCTAGTGGTTCACTACCCTCATCATAAAAAAAATTCATCCTTATATCTAGTCTGAATCTACCCTTTTTAAAACCATTATCCTGGGTTCTGTTACTAAAGGCCTTATTAAAAAGTCTGTCCCAATCTTTCTTATTAGCCCCCTTTTAGTATTGAAAGACTGCAATAAGGTCTCCCCAGAGTTTTGTTCTCTAGGCTAAACAACCCCAACTCTCTCAACCTTTCCTCATGGGAGAGGTGTTCCATCCCCATGACCATTTTTGTGGCTCTCCTCTGGACCCACTCCAACAGGTCAACCTCAACCAGCTACAGCAGCATCCTGTCAGTGTCATTTGTTCTGATGTGAAGGATAACCAGGGGACTGCTTCCTGCTCCTATGTGAAATTTTCAAGATATAGATTCCCATTTTTATCCATGCTCTGAGAAAAATGTACACTTCCTTTGATCTGTCCCTCATCAGGTCTTTGATTCTGTGTGGCACAATATTGGCTCAGATTCTGGAGACAGGACAGTCATATGTGAATTGCTGTCCTCTTGTAAGCATTAGCCTTGTGAGGAAGCAGAGTATTGTGCTAATATAATTCTGCTTCTAGAACATCAAAAATATTGCTCAGAAATAGCATGAGTATTTCTGTGTGAACCTTTACAAACCTACAAACCCTCCAGCTTACAGTAACACTGCTCTTCCTGGTAGTCCAAGTTTTTGATCCTTTCCCTTTTGTTTGCTGTTATCCTGTCTTCTATATACTCCTTCTATATTATCTTCATTCTTTTCCTGTCCAAAGCCTTGATAAAAATCTGTAGGTTTAAAGAGCTGTCTTCCTTTCAAGGCATAGTTTTCTTCCACTACCACAGCCCATGATTAAGTGTCCTTGCATGTTTGCAATAGAATCACACTGATAAAGTGCTCTGGAGTTTTCTGAGCTGAGCTAGCATGCTCAGCTATACACATGAAGATCTGCATATGGTCCCACAAGCACCTCACCATATTCCAGATCTTGGATTCAGCCTTTTTATTCTCCATCAGCAAAGACTCACCTAATTTCACTTGAAGTGGGGATGGCTTACAGTTCATGGCTACAGTCTCTCCTTCTCTCATACCACAATCTCTGTCCAAAATAGATGCAGCTGTTGGATCCTGTTGAGAAAGAAAATAATAATAATAATAAAAAAGAATAATTTAGATAAAAGATCTGCAGTCTGTTCTCTGACTGTTAGGTGAGTCCATTCCCACCCACATTCAGAGGGAACAGAGAACATGACAGTGTTTTGAATGGCTAAAACCTGGGGAAACCTAGACAAAACTTTGGAAGCATGTTTAGTATGCTTACAGTACCTCTGAAAACACCAGCTTTCAACACCTGGCTTATATGACAAATAATACTGGGAATATAATATAGAGGGTGGGTCACCAGTTCAAATTCAGCCTGCTATGGCAGTAGTCCAAAACAATTTTCATGTGATGACTCTTTTGGGTGCTGTATGAAACGCATCTACAGTTTCAGCTGAGTTCCAAGTAGACCAGTCTACTGTTGCTATTCGACAAGAAATGAACCACACGTGCATGACAGCTTTCCACAAAGATGAGAGGAAAAAGAGGAAGTTTATTATGAGACTTTCACTTATATATCATTGCAAAAGTGTCCAGTGATTGGAGAGAGAGGGTTACACCTCTCTGACCACACTGGTCAATGTGAAGGTCCATCATTTCTCACTTCCTCCAGAGAGGAAAGCAGAAAACAACTATTGCTTACAAAAACATGTGTGCACCAACTCCAGGAATTCATAAACATCAGAAGGCTGAAAGAAAGCATGCAGGAAGCAGGGCGACATCTCACCCTTTTTCCATTTAAAAAAAGAAAAATAAAAAATAAAAATGAAAAATGTCAAAAAAGAAATTTACAATCCTTAATGTCCATTTGTGGAGGTATCATCAGAGTGATCACTCGTGTCATCTGCATCTGAGTCATCACTTCATGATCCATCCACTTGATGATGTTCAGTTTGGTTACGGTTTCTATATTGCCCGTTGGCCAGATTCTGTCTCTGCGATCACAGGTCAGGATGGACACACCTCGAAGGTACCCAACATTCTCCAGTATCAGTGGATACGCACGCGTACCCTCACCCCGAAGCAATAAGGTCATAGGGACCTTCCCACTGTTTGGTGACCAAATTTTGCACCCGTACCTTCGCCCAAGGCTGAGGTGTCTCGTCCGAAGCCTACAACAAGAGATGATGATTCAAAATGACAGGAATACTTGAGCTTTGGGGCACAGTAAGATGATTGATGGTGTACAATGCCTTTTCCAACCGACTCTGCGGGGTGTCACCCTGCATTCCCCATTTTTGTTTTTGAAGAACCCACTTCAGAGTACCATGAGCGCGTTTTAAAATAGCTTGACCAGTCAGAGAACGAGAGATACCAAACTTGTGTGACACACCCCATGCTTGTAGGAACTGCCGCACCTGCTGTGATGCGTAAGCAGGACCATTGTCGGTTTGCACAGCAGAAGGTAGGCCTAGAACAGCAAAGGCCTGCCTCCAGTGGGCAAGGACATTGAGGGCCTTTTCCCCAGTGTGAGCAGAGGCCCACATGGCAGAGGAGAACGTGTCCACCGTGACATGCACATACTTGAGCCGGCCGCACTCGGCAATCTGGGTGACATCAGTCTGCCAAAGCTCCAAGGCCCTAAGGCCTCTGGGGTTCACCCCAGCTGGTAAAGGCACAGCCAGCGCGTGACAGTCATCACATGACTCGACAATGTCATGAGCCTCAGTAGGCGTCAGCTGAAACTGCTTCTGCAAGGTATGTGCATTCTGATGGTAAAACCCATGTGATGCCTTGGCCTGCACGAGCATGTCAGGCTGAGGTGCTACCCAACTTGTTAGCCAACCTGTCAGCCCTCATGTTGCCTTCTGCTACAAACCCTGGCAAGTTGGTGTGACTCCTCACATGTAGGACACAGTATGGATGAACGCGGTCCTGAATGGCACACCACAAGGTCTTCAGTAGATGAAACAAGGCAGGATTACTGAACTCCTTCAAAACTGGATAACCCAATCACTGTGCAATGTCAGCCACATAGGCTGAATCCGTGACCAAATTGAAAGGTTCCTGGGAAAATTTCTCAAATGCCATGACCGCAGCCCTTAATTAAACCAGCTGGGCTGACCCATCCTCATGGCCTTCCAAAACCTGACACTCAGATGCATCCTTCCAGGTAACAATGGCCTTTCCTGTTTTCCCTGAACCGTCAGTGAAGACAGTGGGTCCTTGCACTGGTTCCTAGCTACTTTTGGGTGGCAAAGAGGTTTGAGCGAATTTTGCTACCTGTAGTAGCTTGTGGCTGGGCAGATGATAAGTGATCTGCCCTGAAAAGTTTTCCAGAGCACTTTGCAGGGACACACTGTTTGCAAGGCTCCAGTCAAAATCCTCCTGCTGTATCGGGATTATGATCTTTGCAGGATCTGCACCCATCAATTGCAAACACCGTTACTGGCATTTGATTATCAAACGAGCAATTTGCTCAAACATTGCAGTTGCCGTCTTCTGAGGCTGATGGGGCAGGAAGACCCATTCCAAGACGTGCAAGGGATCTGACCATTTGTCACTCCACTGGCTAATGATGCCTGTGGGATGCAAATCTGGAGTGGTAATGAACACAGTGATATCAATGGCAGGATCAATGCGATGAACCTGACAAGCAGAAACAGCTTGCTGAACCTCCTCCAGCACCTGACGTGCCTCAGGGGTCAATGTCCAAGGTGACTTTAAATCAGTCTCCTTTCAATAAATCAAACAAAGGAGACAATTGCACGTTGGTCAGTCCCAAATACAGACATAATCAGGTGATAACACCTACCAACCTTTGGGCATCATTCAGTGTCTTCACCAAATGCACAAATTGCACCTCCTGGTGTTGGATTGTCCGTTCCAGAATTTTGACCCCCAAATACTTCCAAGGAGGTTGTTGTTGAACCTTTTCTGTAGCCACCTGCAGCCCATTTGAATACAAGGCTTTGAGCAACTGAGGCTGTATCCTCAGCAGCTCATCCTGGGTGGATGCAGCCACCAAAATGTTGTCCATATAATAATACAGATGGGCATCAGGAAACTGCTTGCAAACTCCAGACAAGGCACGGGCCACATACCATTGGCATATGGCTAGACTGTTTTGCATGCCCTGAGGAAAAACCCACCATTGATATCTCTGTGCGGGCTCAGCATTGTTAATTGCTGGCACCGAGAAGGCAAATTTTGGTCTGTCATTGGGATGTAAAGAAATTGTGAAAAAACAATCCTTCAAATCCAAAATGAGGATTGGCCAATCTGCGGGAAGCATGACAGGCAATGGCATGCCCGCCTGCAACGTTCCCATGCCTTTCATCACAGCATTGACCTTTTGGAGGTCTTGTAACAACCTCCATTTCTCAGATTTCTTCTTGATGCAGAAGACAGGAGTGTTCCAGGGACTGGTAGAAGGCTCCAGATTACCCTGGTCCAACTGCTCCTGCACCAGGTCTCGAAGGACAACTAATTTGTCATGAGCGAGGGGCAACTGATTTTCCCAGACGGGTTTGTCCACCAGCCACCGTAAAGGAGGCGTAGGACACTCTGCACCCTTCATTGCAGTGGCCCCCATCAAAAATCCATCCCAATGCGCACACCCCACGCTGACAGAACATCCCTCCCCCAGAGGTTCGCAAGACATGTAGCAATATGTGGTCGAACCATGGCCTTCTGTCCCTCCGGGTTCGTGATCTTCACGGGCAGCTGGCTCACGTAGCACTGTGTCGGTCCCCCCAGTTCTGTGACAGATATCTGCATCAGCTCCAAGGGCCACTCCGGAGGTCAGGCAGCAAGGGAGAGAATCATGACATCTGCGTCGGTGTCCGGAAGCCCACTGAGATGGATCTCCGGTGATGACACACCATGAATGGAAAGGGTGCATACCTTCACGGGACAGTTCTCAGTCAGGACAGTGGTCCAATGAACCTGAGGTGGCCCAGTGGATCCAAAGACGCCTTCTCCTCACTCCCGGTCAACTGCCCTATGAACAGAAGACTTAAAAGGCACAAGTTAAGCAATCTTTGTTCCTTTCGGGATAGTGACGGGGGGGTGGGCGTAGATACCATCGCAAAAATCTGTCCCATAAAATCCACCTCAATCAACCTCATGTGCACAATGATGCCCTGAAGGGTGGCACTAGATCTCCCCATAAGGAGAGCACTCATGCCTTCACCCAAGGGACCAACGGCATCCAGGGTGTCCTTGTGTATCTTTCCAGAGTCTATGACAACTGTGTCCGTGGCACGCACATCCACTCCTGCTGATCTGCGGGTGCTGGCTGTAAGTTGGCTAAGCAGACCTCCATCAGCTCCTGGGTCTGGAGATAAACTTGTGTCTGAGCACGACTCCCCTTCGTGCTCTGCTTACGGTTTCCCGACCCCTGCAAAACCTGGCCATTAACATGAACAGTCGCCTTACAAATATTTGCAGTATGATTTGGCCTTCCACACCGACCACAGTAACACAAGGGAGGCGTGACCTTCTGCCACTTCTTTTTCTGTTTCTTACTGGTCCTAGCATTCCCATGCCACAGCTGTCCATCCTGTGGTGCTGTCCAAACTGGTTGTACAGCAGTTGCCAAGGCAGCCACGTTCTGGCCGAAGTCACCCATTCTCGCACAGGCCTCCATCATGTCAGAGACAGAAGGATCACAAGGAAGAGCCTCTATGATCCTCCTACAATCAGCATTACAATTGGTCCTCACCAGGTTTCCAAGCACGAGCTTCCATGCTTCCGGATCCCCCACTTGCTTCTCCACAGAGGCAGTCAAGCGCCTTGAAAACTGTAGGAAGGGCTCGTCAACTCCCTGGATTACAGTCGCAAATGCCTGTTTCGTAACGGCCAGTTCCATGGTCTGAACTAACGCAGCCATGCCCGTTTCTTTGCACTGCTCGAGCATAAGGGGATGAAAGCCAGCTTGCCCATTAGGAGAAGCACAATTGCCTAGACCCATCAGCACATCAGTGCCAATTGCATGTCTAGGGTCCTGTGGACCCAGCATAGCATTCCTCCGCACTGCCTTGGCTGCCAATTGAGTCCATCTGGACTCAAAAAAGTCATATATTACAGGGTCAAAAAGAACACGAGAGAAGCTGCGAATGTCATGAGGCAGCAATGCATCCGCAGCAAACACACGAAGTATCTGCATAACCTCAGCAGACCCCAGATAATATTTGCCGACTTTATCACAGAAGTCTAGCAATGCTGGCCAAGACAAGGGCTGACAGGTGTTATTCATGACACCCCTAAGCACAGGGAAAGCCTGGGGATCCCCTGGTAGGGCCACGGCACCGTCTGAGCCGCGTCCCGTGGACTCCACTTGGACAGAGGCAGTTGTCCGAGTGAGAGTCAGCATGACCTCACCCAATGCAGCGCCCCCTGCAGCATCAGCAGGGCCAGAGGAACCATCCCCGTGATCCTGGGAGCAATGTACAGAAGCACCTTCGACCATTTCCTCCTCTTTTATTCTAACTTCTCGCCAGAATCAACCATTCTCCCTCGGGCGAACGGTCACCTGACACGGGGGGAGGGTCCACAGCGCTGGTGACGAGGGCCCCCGTCTTCGGGGGACCACAGGTCTCCCGCCGGCCGCATCCCCATCTGCGCCAAGGGCGAACCGTGCCACGCCCGCATCTACCATGGACCCAGCGCCCGCGTGAGACTGGGACCGCAGGCCCGAACCAGCCACCGTCGGGACCACAGCAGTGCTAGAAGAGCCTGTGCTCGGTGCGGAGCGGAGCGGGGCTGCCCCGGGTCCACCCCCCTCAGGCGCAGGGTGGGAGCGGGACGCAGAGACAGACCCTGCCGCTGGAGCCGCTTCCACGCTCCACGTCTTCGTTGTGCTTCCGCCACCACCCGCCCCATCCAGCAGGGGCAGTGCGGGGGGAGCGGAGTCCGGGACTGCCCCCGAAAGGGTCCCACCCTTCATCGGGTACCCGACCTCAGGCACCGCCCACCCTAAGCCAAGCGGGATGGGCTGGCTGCCATTCCTGGCAGGGCTGGACAGAAGACCGATCAGAGACCCTCCCTTGGTGGCTCCCGCCGCCTGTGCATGCCCAACAGGCTGTCCAGAAGCGGCGGCCCCCGCCATTGCTTCCCCCGAACGTGAGATCGGCGGCGGGAGACCAGGCTCCTCCCCTACTGCTACCACAGGATACGTGGTACTGTTACTACAGTGCAGACACAGCGTGGTCACAGAATCAGACGCCAGCAGGGCCGGAGGCCGATCCAGGGCCTCCCTGCTGCTTCCCAGCACCGGGAAGGCGCAGAGGGAAGGTGGATCCCCCTCGCACCGCCGCCACGGCACGGGGGGGGGGGGGGGGGCGAGATGGGCGGAGCCGATCTCTCGAGGCCATCGGAAGGCCGCGGGGCTCCGCCTATCACGCAACCTCACAGGGGATGGGCGGGAGCCCCGCCTCACTGAGAGAGTCGGCCTTCCCCTCCCCCTCGTCCACATCCGAGACAGAAAGATCCCCCTGGGAACTCC
>JAGMWU010000027.1:15416166-15504574 GCA_018697195.1 Certhia americana
ACCAGAGGAAGAACTGTGACTGACTTGTTGTTTTGGTTTTTTTTTTTCTCCTCTAGTTCTGTTTGTTGTCAATATTGTAATTATTGTGAATTTACCTTGTTAGACTAACTAGTAAAGAACTGTTATTCCTACCCTCCTTATCGTTGCCTAAGGCCTCTCTTTAAATTTTGGAATTATAACAAAACCCGAGGGAAGTTCCCCTTTTTCTTTAGTCCCTGTCTTTCCAAAACCAAGACATGGGGGATGCAGATTCAGAATCACCATTAACTCCAACCTCCCCCACCTATCCACCACTGCCTAGCAGTGACAGTGAGTGGGATGAACCTGAACCTCCCCCACCAGTTCCCAAACTTTCCCCAAAAGGTCCTATAGCATCAAGGTTCCCTTCTCCTCAATTGATTTTGAAATTTGGGAAAAGAGTGCTAAAGGGTATCGAAATGACCCAATAGGGGTTGCTAAGAAGATGAAGTTTATGATTAAGCAGCATTTACCTGATTGGGCAGACATCCAACTATTGCTTGATGCTTTAACAGAAACTAAGAAGCAATTGGTTTTAAAAGTAGCTAAGGATCTGGCTGAGGATGATTGCAGAACAACACAGGAAGATGTTAAAGAGGTATTTCCCCTTCAAGAGCCGGGTTGGGATCCTAATAATGATGAGGGGTTGGGACGATTAAAGAGATACCAGGAATTGATAGTAAAAGGACTGGAAAGAGCAGTCCCCAAAACCATAAACTGGTCAACCCTATATGCTATCAAACAGGGCCCCTCTCAAACACCTTCTGAATTTCTAGATCACCTGCGAGACGCAATGCGCCGACACAACCCCCTGGATCCTGGACCTGATGAAGAGATGCAGCAATTAATAAATTTACTTTTAGGACATTCTACAGGAGACATCAAGAGGAAACTCCAGAAGATCCGGGGTCCAAACAGCCGGAATTTAGAAGCTTTACTGGATGAGGCCTGGAGAGTTTTTAGTAACCGGGATACAGGGGCAACATTTTCAGTTCTGAATAAGGCCCTAATACCGGTAACCAATGATTATGTTATGATAAAGGGGGCAACTGGCCAACCTGAAAGAGCTTATTTTTGCAAGCCATTGAAGTATAAATTGGGAAAACAGTGGGGAATCCACCGATTTTTATACATGCCTAATGCCCCATCTGCACTTTTGGGCAGAGATCTGCTAGAGCAGCTGGAGGCAAAAATAATATTTAAGAATGGGGAAATTATTTTGGAGGTAAAGGACCAACAATACGTAGAACTGTTAAGTTTAATGATGATAACTAAAGAAATTGAAGTTGCAAATGAAGAGGGAAATTTTAGGAAAATAATGGATCAGGTATTTCCTGGGGTGTGGGCTTCTGATATACCAGGAAGGGCAAAGAATGCACTACCAGTACAGATTAAACTCAAAGAAGGAGGACAGCCAGTCAGGGTTAAACAATACCCCCTAAAGAAAGAAGATAGAGAAGGGATTAGTCCCATTATTGAAAACTTTTTGAAAATAGGACTACTGAAGGAGTGTCAGTCTTATTTCAATACTCCTATTTTGCCAGTGAGAAAGCCTGACGGGTCATACAGGTTGGTACAAGATTTAAGGGCTGTTAACAAGGTAACTGAGGACTTGTATCCAGTAGTTGCCAATCCTTACACCCTGTTAACCCTTTTAACACCTGAATTAACCTGGTTCACTGTTTTAGATCTAAAGGATGCATTCTTTTGCCTACCTATCCATGAAGCCAGCCAGAAAATTTTTGCATTTGAGTGGGAAAGCCCTAAATCTGGACGCAAAACACAGCTCACATGGTGCGTATTGCCACAAGGGTACAAGAACTCTCCCACTATCTTTGGGGAACAGCTTGCAAAAGATTTGGAGTCCTGGGAACCTCCTCCAGGAGAAGGACAGCTCCTCCAGTATGTGGATGACCTCTTAATAGCCACCCAGACCCAAGAAACATGCTTGGATTGGACGGTAAGCCTCCTAAACTTTCTGGGCCTGCAGGGGTATCGAGTATCCCAAAAGAAAGCTCAGATGGTAAAGCAGACAGTCATTTACCTGGGTTATGAAGTGAGTGCTAGACAAAGAACCTTAGGGCAAGGTCGCAAGGAGGCAATCTGCCAGACCCCAAAGCCTCAGACAGTGAAAGAACTGAGAACCTTTCTAGGCATGACAGGATGGTGCAGACTGTAGATTTATAATTATGGATTGCTTGTTAAACCTCTGTATGCCTTGATCACAGAAGGGAGCAGAGATCTTCAATGGACAAAAGAAGCAAGCCGAGCCTTTGACCAGCTGAAGAAGGCTCTAATGTCAGCACCAGCCCTGGGACTTCCAGATGTGAGTAAGCCGTTCTTTTTGTTTTCTCACGAGAAGCAAGGAATCGCTTTAGGAATAATGGCACAAAATCTGGGCCCATACCGAAGGGCAGTGGCCTACCTCTCCAAACAGCTGGATACAGCAGCTAAAGGGTAGCCAGGTTGTCTCAGAGCTGTTGCAGCAGTGGCAGTGAACATCCAAGAGGCACGCAAGTTCACCCTGGGCCAGAAGATGACTGTGCTAGTGTCCCACACAGTGTCTACAGTCCTGGAAGTGAAAGGGGGGCATTGGCTCTCCCCACAGAGGTTCCTGAAGTACCAGGCTATACTGGTAGAACAAGATGATGTTGAGATTGTGGTAACTAACATTGTGAACCCAGCTTCCTTCCTCAGCGGAAGTATGGGAGAACCTGTGATCCATGATTGCCTGGAGACCATCGAAGCCACCTACTCCAGCCGCCCAGATCTGAAGGATACCCCGCTTGAGGATGCTGAGACCTGGTTCACTGACGGGAGCAGCTATGTCATCAGTGGAAAGAGGCATGCTGGGTATGCCGTTACCACAAGCAGAGAGGTAATAGAGTCTGGACCATTACCAACAAATACCTCTGCACAGAAGGCTGAAATAATTGCCTTAATTCGAGCCCTAGAGCTGGCAGAAGGAAAGAAAATTAACATCTACACAGACTCAAGGTGTGCATTTGGTGTAGTTCGTGCACACGGAGCCATTTGGAAGGAGAGAGGACTGTTGAACTCACAAGGGAAGAATATTAAGCATGCCCAAGAAATACTGAGACTATTAGATGCAGTACAATTACCTGAAGAAGTAGCCATCATGCACATCAAAGCGCACCAAAAAGTGAGCTCTGAATTGGAGGAAGGGAATATGCTGGCGGATAGGGAGGCAAAAGAAGCAGCAAAAGGTGAGATACCTGATGAGACAATTGAGGCAGCATTAATTCCAGATGGAAAAATTTCTATTGAAGGTAAGCCATTATACAATAAAAAGGATAAGAAACTTATCAAGGTAGAGAAGGCAAGTTATAACCAGGAGGGATGGGCTGTAACACAAGAAGGGAAACTTGTAGTGCCCTCCTATTTGCTGTGGTCATTAGTACAGAGGGAACATGAGAAAACACACTGGGGAATAGATGCCCTGTATAGTCATTTGAAAGAAAGAATCATGGCCAGGAAATTACAGGGCACAGTGATACAAGTAACTCGTCAGTGTAGCCTTTGCCTCCAAACTAATCCTAAAAATACCCTAAAGCCTAAAGTGGGACAAATTGGGAAAGGCTGTGGACCTGGGCAACAATGGCAAATTGACTTTACAGAACTGCCCAGGAAGAGAGGGTATCGTTACCTGTTAGTGTTAACTGATACCTTTTCAGGATGGCCAGAAGCCTTTCCTGCTAGGACAGCTAAGGCTCGAGAGGTGACCAAAGCACTGTTGCAAGAAATAATACCATGATTTGGAGTTCCAGCCACCATATCCTCAGATAGGGGGCCGCACTTTATTTCAAAATTGTACAGCAAATAAGTCACCACCTGGGAATAGACTGGGAATTGCATACCCCATACCATCCTCAATCTAGCGGCCAAGTAGAAAAAATGAAACAACAAATTGTGAGACTGGGGCAAGAAGCAAATTTGCCCTGGCCCCAGGCTCTTCCATTGGCATTATTGCGAATTCGGACAAAACCAAGGGCAAGAGAGAAGCTAAGCCCTTTTGAAATATTGTATGGAAGGCCATATGCAGTTCAAGAGGGAACAACACCCATTCAAGTAGGAGAAGAAACCCTACATAGATATATGGTGGCCCTAAATAAACAACTTATAGAAATTGAGAAATATGTGGCTGGAGCTCAAAACAGAGAACTAGATGGGCCAGTACATGATGTACAACCTGGGGATTATGTGTACATTAAGTCTTTTGCAGAAAAGACCTTGGAACCGCAGTGGGAAGGACCATTCCAGGTGCTCCTCACTACCTTCACTGCAATCAAGATTAAAGAACAGAAGGCCTGGATCCATCACTCCCGAGGGAAGAAAGCCCCAGAGGGAACTTGGAAGGTCACACCAGGCGATAGTGAACTGAAGCTGAAGCTCACACGGAATAACGAATAAATGGACTAATAGTTATTATGGACATTATGTGGAAGGTTGTAACTATTGTAGTAATTACCTTAGCTGTAACAAGAGTGAATGCAATACCACGCAGGTATAATGTGACTGGAATATACTGGTGCCAAGGAAGAGCTTATGACCCTCACTCTCGTAAGGTTTTAAACAAGATGCTAAGAGTCACAAATGCAAGCTTGTGGGAAAGAGGAAATGTTTGGGGATGTAAGTATGCATTCGTGCAGGATGGGTTCCACGAGGCTTACCACCCACCCATGAAACCCATCCAGATCAGTCCTGAATGCTGTGACAAATGCTTGAGTAAATGTCCTCAGTTTAGACTCAAAATAGAGGGGTGTGCAACACAGAGGAGCAAGATCATGAGGTAATAATTAATGCGCTAGGCACAGCTAGTGAAAACACCTCACTGGCCCTAGGATGTACTCAAGCACATCTGTGGATGCAGTCAGTGGCTGCTGCAGTTATCAGGGAAGGTGCAGAGGGAACATTCTGTGCTGAAATTCGCAAAATTGTTTGGGACAATGCCTCTGATATGGAGAGGGAACTTCAGTCTTAGTGGGTATTGGTCAACTTCACCTATAACCCTGTGACTAGTTTAGTGACAGCCTTTGTTTTAACTATACACAATACATCCAATAGTCCCCTTAGGATTACTTTAGTTGCTCAATTGATGAAACATCACAAATTGAGGGAAATCTTAAAAGAAATTAGAGATGGAGGGAAAAGGACACAGAGACCATCAAAGGGGTCTCTAAAAGGCTTGAGGAACATCTGTCTCATCATTGGTGAGATGTGCTTTTTAGGTGGTCTCTGATACTGAACACCTTAACCCACCCTATAGTTGTGTTGCTTATTTTAGTTAGCATAAGTTTGGTGCTATCTGTTGTAATATTTGTTTGGAATTGGAAGATGCTACGACGAGTAGCAGCTTTAACATCACTATCAAAGGCGTATGGCTTAATCTTGACACTAGCTGTACGACTTCGATAGATGAGGAAGACTCTGTATACTGAGTAAAGGAATTTACTCATTTTAAAGAAGAAGTGGGGAAATGAGACACTAACTTTGAAGATATTGCTGCTGGGAAAAGGAAGCTTTGATGAAACCAGTTAAAATTTAGAGAATAGATAAGAGAGAGGCTGGATTTAGATAAACTAATCCAGGAACTGGTAACTCATTGCCTATCAAGCTTATGTTTATGTAAGTTTGGCTTGTAAAAACACAAGACGATTGCAGACCCTCTATCTCCAGAAACAGTCCTGGGAACAAGAAATTCCAAGGAGTCATTTATCACGTATCCATCAAAGGTTAAAAGTTTAGAACGAGGAAGACTAGTTTTACTTCTTCCTTTTGGTGACCACTCCCCACATAAGACCCCCGACTCATTTCAGAAAACAAACTACGCATGCTTAATAGCCTTTTTGTCAATTAGCATACGAAGCGGAGAAGAGGAGGTGACAAGGGTATGAATATGCATTTGTATTTTGTGTATTCAACATTCTTGTGGATAAAAGGCTCTGTAGTTACCTGTGATCTTTGCAGTGCGTATTAGGGAGCTATCCCACGCAGCTGCCCGGCCGTCAATAAACATACACTTTCTAACTTAACTGTTAGAGAGTCTTTTGTCCGTCACACTTGGGTATCGATATTAGATCGATATCCATATTTTAGTAAATCAGGTTTATGGAAATCATTTCCAGAAAGTTCTCAGTTCTCGTTGTTGTTATTGGTTAACTTTTGCTGCAATATTTTCCATATTCCTAATCGCTTTCCCCCATTGGATTATCCCTACTTTCTCCACCCTAAACCCCTCCCCCATGTTCGTGCTTAAGAATGCTGTTACCCTGGACCTTCCTGCTCTTTTTCAGTCCGTTCCCTTGTACGGTGCACGGCTTATAGTTTGTTATTTTCCCATTATTAAAAAGTTCTGTTTCTGGACGACCGAATCAGAGTGTCTCTCTCACAAAGACGCCAAGGGTGGGTGACATGAGACGAAGCACCGGTTATCTCATCCGGTCTAGAATCGGACACTTCAAAGAAGAAAATGAAAACAAAAGTGGACCATGTGTGGTTTTTTCTTCTAGTCAGAGAAGAGAAGGAGGTGAGAACGTGAGGGAAAACAACATGGAAACATCGAGGCCAGTGAAGAAGGAGGGGAAAGAGGTGCTCCAGGTGCCAGAGCTGAGATTCCTCTGCAGGCTGTGGTGATGACCATGGTGAAACAGGCTGTGCCCCTGAAGCCCATGGGGATCCACGGGGGATGCAGAGATCTACCTGCAGCCCTTGGGGGAGGTGCTCACACTGGAGTGGGTAGATGACTAGAGGAGGCTGTGATCCAATGGAAGACCCAGTGGAGAGAGAGGGCCCTTGCTTCCAGGCTGAAGCAGCTTGTCCTTGGAGGACTGCACCCTGTGGAAGAGTGATCCATGCCACAGCAGTTTTGGGAGGACTGTCTGCCTGTGGGAGGGACTCACGTTGCAACAGTTTTGGGAAGACTGCTGCTCGTCAGGTTGGAGCCACACTGGAGAAGTTCACAGAGAACTGTCTCATGTGGGAGGGACCCCACAGTGTAGCAGGGGAAGGACTCCTCTCCATGAGCAGCGGAAGAAAACCTTGGGTAATGAACTGACCAAACGCCCATACCCTGTCTCCCTGCCCTGTCAGTGGGAAGGAGGGAGAGGGCTGGAGGAAGAAAAGGTATTTTAAGGGCCTATTTTACTTCTTATAATCCTCCTCTGACTCTGTTAGTAATAAATTCACTTTGCAACTTTAAGTTGAGCCTGTTTTGTCCATGAAGCATTTTCTCACAGTCCTTATCTCAGCTCATGAGTGCTTCTTTTTTTTTTTTTCCTCTGACCAACTGTTGCAGGGGAGGGTGAGTGAGCGGCTTTTGTGGATGCCTGGCCTTTGGCCAGTGTCAAACCATGACACCTGTATATTCCTTCAAGTATATTTTTGCAGTCAGACACTATTGCTGACTACCTTCAAAACTTAATCTGTCATGATTTTATATTAATAGAGTGTTATTCCATAAACTATTTGTGTAAATCCTTTGTGGACACTGGCAGTTGCCAGCAGCAGGTAACACACTCTAATAAAGAGAAAGACCTGCTGAGGGGTCTCCCTTATGCTGTTGATGTGTTACCCTGACTAAGTCAGTCAAACCACACTCCAGTCCAGTAGGACAGCTCAATGAAGGATCCCCCTAATGGGATGCTGACAGACTGACAGGCACAAGGGTTTTGACTTTCCTGGGATGCTGACAGATAAATTAAACACTAAGGGTTGAGTAAATCTTCCCACAATAAGGGTCAAGGAAGCCTCCCCTTTTCACATGACAGAGCCCCAATCTGCTGGCTGCAGGAAGGCATGAGATTAGACATGCTATGCTAAATGATGGTGCAATGGCCAGATATTGCCTTCTGTGGTGGTGCAGTCTAGCACTTGAACATATGAGGTCCCACATGGAAGGAACACACAGTTCACATGGCAGGGAAAGGGCCAGGCCACCTGGAGTAGCTCAGGCTCACACTGTTAAAATTGTACTTAAACTCTTTAAATGAAAACCAGACCCTATTTTTCTTACAAGTTGATATGCTGATTGTAGCTTCTCCTTGTGGGTAACCTTCCAGTGACATTAGACACCCATGTGCATGAACAGCAGGAAGTGAGAAATGTTCTGAGGTGCCTTTGAGGATCTGGACTCTGGTCCTGGAACAGAGGACTCCACTAGAACAATCTCAAAGCTGGGCTCTAGAGCAAACAAATAGGAAAGGCTTCCTAGACCACCAGAGAAGAGGATGATGATTTTCAAAGAATGACTTATTCCATTCTGCCTTAGATACTCATCTTAAAAGGAGACAAGTCCATCCCTAAAGATGTGTTTTCCTTTCCCCCTAGTGACTAGAGAGGTCTGGAAACTGGTAGAGACTGCACCCCTGCCCCTGGAGGTGGGAATGATTAAGGATAGACCAGCAGAGTCCCTACCAGTGCCTGTCCACACCAGGAATTCATCTCCAAGGTTTGGAATGATGCTTTCCTGCCTCAGCAGCACTGCTCCTCTACAGCAGAACCCACAGGGGAGCATGCTATCACTGCAAAACAGACTCAGAACTAGGGCAGAGGTGTAGGCACACAGTTTGTGGTGATTGGGAATGGGGCAAGGCTGAGCCTCATCCCTAATAGGCTACAGCTGTGTAAGACAGGTGAGCAGTGTTAAAAGTAAAGAGACATGGAATGCTGAGGTGGACGAACCAATCACAGAAGGGTGGAGAGGGCACACAGGTGTAATGCATGTAGGATGAATGGTATAAAGGTTTTACAGATGAACAAGTAAGTGGTTCTTGGAACGATTCATGAGGTTAATTGTACATTCTCTTTCACCTGGTGACCCCCAATGAGATGACGTGATGAGAAGACAAAACCAGACAGAGAAAAGCCTGTAGAACAAGATGCCGATGTGATGAAGAATAGAGCAAGGAGAAGAAAGCATGAGAAATAGAGCCAGGTGGATCAAGGACCTGAAGAACAAAGCAGGGAAACCAAGAGCTTGCATCACCAGATGACTTCTAGATACACTACCTCCAGGTGAGTGGCTAGAAGCTTAGGAATGGGGGCTCAAATATCAGCAGAAGAAGAGTCCATAGTGGACATCCTGCTGCACATATTGCAAAGAAAAGGTATTAAATGTGAGGAGCTGTGGGAATTGAGAATTCTGAAAAATATTTCTTTGCATGTTTTAAGGGATTTTAAAATCTCTGCTAAAAGGTGTTTTTAACCTTTGTTCATGGAAAAAGGGCTTTTTAGGCTCTGGGATGAAGCAAGGACTTTCAAGAACGTGTATTAGATCGCAGCATAATGTGTAGCATATCACAGGGTGAGAATTTTAGATATGTGGGGCTTTTAGGATGGTAGGCAGGTGAAGACAAGATGGAGAAGACCTCATGGTTTCTGGGCTTCCTCCTTCTTCCTCATCTGCCCCATGTTCTGCTGTGGAGGTGGCACGTTATGGTTGGCTTAGAGTAGAATTTGACTTTCTAACATGAATAATAGTTATTGGAAAATTATTGTAAGCATTGCTTATGTGGGGTCTAATATAAAAGATACACACTGCCCTGAAGGTGGGGAGAGTGCCTGAAACTGACCTGCAGTGCAGAACTTTGCTGATCAGGAGAAAGTAAACAATAATGAAAACACAGAAGAGATGGGTCATGACCAGTTCTTCAAAGTCTCTGGCTGGGGAAAAAGATTTGAACATTTTCGGGTCAGTGGTGCAGCCATGAGAGAAAACCATCATCAAAAATATTTTTACAAAAACCAGGGGAGCGGGCACTATGTATTTTGTTTGCTTGGTGTAGATGAAATGGAGTGAGAATGAATGCACAGACTGCCTTCTTTGCTGAAGCATGGGAAGAAGCAGGGCACGTGTTGTGGAACGCACCCACGTTGGGGGACAAGATAGCCACAGGGTCATTTAACATTAGTCAAACAAGAGTGTCTCCTGAAAGATAGGGAGGAGTCTTTAGCAGAAATCAATAAGCAGGTGGAATTTCTTTAAGACAAGATGAATAAATCAGAAGTAATGGTAAGAACTAGTCAAGAACAGCTGCAGACTAAAGGTAAAAAAGTAACAAGTCTCCTTGAAGAAATGGGGGGAAAAAAAGATCACCCCATCAGAAACTTAATGTCCCAGGTCAATCAGCAGAAGGATTTCATTTATAGTCAAAGCTAGCAAATGAAAGAAAAAGATTCTTCTGTTACCCAAGTCAAAGAGTCATTGTTTAATGAGATGCTGAATTTTTCTGAAGGAAGGAGTACATTAAGTGTCAAACTGTAAGACCTTGAAGCTGCTCATAATAGTTCAGTGGCATAGCTAAACTGAGTATTGCACGAACTTGGAGATTGTAAGAGAGAACTGGAACATAACCAGGTTATGTTAAGCAGTAGAGAAGCTGAGTTTCAAGATCTAATGAATGAAAAAGAGGAGATAAAGTGCAGTCTTGAGAAAATGGGCAAGAAAAAAGAGAATCTAAAAAAGAAGCTTCAAGCAGAGTTAATAGTAAAAAGTGACCTAATGCAAAAAGGTGGGAAATTAAAAAAGAGTGGACAGGAAGAAATAGAAAGAGCAGAAAAAAGCAGGTGAGCTGTTAAAGCAAGCGAATGAGTTAACAGACAAACTGAAACTAATTGAAGGCCAAAGTAATGATTTTGAGTCTCATCTTGGAAATTTGAAACAACAACTTGTAGAAAAAGATGCCAAGATAAGTGATCTGACCAAAACCTTATCTTCAAGAACATCCTATTTAGAGGAACTTCAGCACAATATTGCAGAACTGAATGATGTCATAGCTGAAAAACAAAATGTTTGTGAGCAAAACCTAAAATCTTTAGGAGAGAAGGACCGTATGCTTGCTCATTTGCAATCTGTGCTTGATAAAAGAGCAAGGGCATATCAAGCGAATTGTTCTCAGTTGCTCTCAACTCTTGAAGAGGTAAAGTCTGAACTTAAAAAGAAGAAAAATTTGTTGAAAACTTCCAGTTTAGAAGAGCCTAGTTCAAGTGCTGGAGGCAGGAATGAGTATCTGAATCCAAACAATGATGTTAATGCTATAAATCAATTACAAAAAGAAAAAGAAGCTTTACAGAGGGAGTTTTTGGTCATGAAAGAAGATATGAAAAAATTCAAGCAAGAAAGTGAAGAGCACATAAAACTGGCAACAGATTTTGATAAACAAAAAACCCACCTTGAGCAACTCAAGCAAGAACATAAAACAAGAAACAAGATTCAGGTTGCATCCTTGAAAGAGTCAGAAAACATGATCACCTCAGTACCAAGTGAAGATACTGCGCTAAAAGAACTAAGAAGTGATTATACAAAACTTCAGGAAGAAACAGAGATGTTAACAGAAAGTAGTTCCCTTCAAGGGAATTTAAAAGGAAATGTCACCACTTTTCAACTATCAGAAACTGAGTACTCTAGGAAAATTAAACTGAGAGTGTTGCCTTACGTTTTAGCTTTTATATTTTTTATATTCTGTGCTGTTTTAGTGGGTAGTTTTAGGTTTCATATTAAGTGCTAGTAAGCTCTCTTTACAGAGTAGATAGACAAAACAATTCCTTCTCTAGCATTGATACTAAGGACAACTTTCAGGCTCAAGAACAAAAACAATGGTGAAGTGAGAAGAAAAGACAAGGAGAATGGAGCTACATAACCTGAAACTATGGTTGGACAACTGACTCTAATATGCTAATGGACCAGAACTTATAAAAGTGTGAGACTTCGTGATTGGGTGTCCATTTTTGTGACCATTTTTGGGGTGCATCTTGGGTGTGGTCTAGCTGGGCTCTTGTGCTGCCCAGGTGTACCCACTGAGGCCTTTAAACAAATACCTACTTTATCCTTTTGCTCTGTGTAGTCTCTGTTCCAGGTCAGCCTCCAGAAGGCATCAAGAGAAGCAACAGAATGTGAAATCCAGAAACAAAACAGTACAAGAGCCACTGGCAAAACCTGCAAATCTAAATGATTCCAAATCTCAAAATCAAAGAGCTGTAACAGAAGAGAAATCTGGAGTGTGCCTCCAAAGGAAATTACAGACAGATTTAGTATTGCATAAAGAAGCCCTAAGAAAAAAAATACATGTCTGAAAGAACAGGTTGATCAGCTAATGTTAGAAAGAGAAGAACAAGGACAGACTCTGAGTAAACAAGATCACATGCTTAAAGCCAAATCAGAAAAGATCAACAGCCTAGCCCTGGACTCGTAGCATAAAAGCTAAAATATTGAGAGCTAAATAATCAGTACAATGTGTTTCTTTCTTAATAAAACCTATGTGTTGTATGTCTTTCTACCTATTAGTCCTATGTGAAATATGTGAATGTGTCGTAATATCCATTTACCTAAACATGTCTTTATAGAAATGCTGCAATTTTATAATTTAAAAAGAAAGGGGGAGTTGTAGGAGGTTGGATAGAGATAGTGATGAAGGCAGTTGTGCCAATTACCAAAGAGTGGGAATAGTCTTGCCCTCACAACTGTGGATGGATTTTATGAAAACGAGTATGAAACTGCACAAGGGGAAGTGTCGAAAAGAACAAGACAAGAGGGAGAGAAGCAGCAAGCAGACATTACTTCACCAGAAAGAACTGAAATTACAGAAGACAAAAGCAACAAAAACTGAAAAAGGAACAAGAGAATTTACTAAAGCAGCAGTGGGAGCTAGAGACAGAGCAGTTCTATTATTCAGTACAATGTGTTTATTTGCTGGTGAAACATATATGTTGTATTTGTGAATTGCGGCTCTTAATCTTTGTTAATATACCATAGGTATGAAAGTTAATTCCATAGGTATAAGTATAAAAACTTTGATGACACGTGATGTAAATTTTGAGAATGAATCAAGGTCAGTACAAGGATGCATTCCAGAGCTAATGGAATCTACATAAAAAGATACTAGTACCATGTTTGCTATTTTTTCTGCAAGGGCCCTGTAGAAGGATGGTAGACATGGCATTTATTTAAAAAGAAAAAAGGTGGAATTGTAGGCACACAATTTGTGGTGATTGTCAATGGGGCTGCAGCCAAGCCTCATCCCTACTGGGCTACAGCTGAGTAAGACAGGTGAGCAGTGTTAAAGGTAAAGAGACATGGAATGCTGAGGTGAACAGACCAATCACAGAAGGGTGGAGAGGGCACACAGGTGTAATGCAAGTAGGATGAATGGTATAAAGGTTTTACAGAAGAACAAGAAGTCAGTGGTCCTTGGAACCATTCATGAGGTCAGTCGTACATTCTCCTTCACAGAGGGATCACAAAGAACCATCAGAGTCTGGGCAATCACCACCATAAGCCTGGGTCAGGTCCATTTCCTCCAAAGAGTAAAATGAAACAAAAAGGAAATTGAACTAGGCCTGAGACAGCATCTGCGGTGCCAGCATGTATCTATCCCTGGTCCAGGAGCATCAAGGCACTGTCTTATTTCCCATCACTTCGTATGCATTCTATAGCAATGAACAATCCCTGGCTGTGGAAAGACAGCTTGGCTGGTGCTCCCTCTTTGAATGAACATGCTCTGCTTCTGTGCATACTGAATGCATTTCTCTCTATATAGCTCATCCACCCAGAAAAACATTTACTTGATTAATTAGCCCTTTGCCTATGAAAGCCTATGAGCACACTGAGATACACCACAGGCTTTTGCTATTTGTCCTGGGGTGACCTTATGATGTTGAATTATATCCCCATTTCTCTGTTTAGCCCAGAAATAAGTTTTACACCTTTAAAACTGGATCTGAGAGTGAAGGGGGGGGAAGGACAAGCGGTGGAATGTCTGAGGCAGCTGTATTCAAAACATAAAGAGCTTCAGCTTTCCTTCTCACAGCCTGTGTTGTCTGCAGCACAGACAGCAGGAGAGTGCTCTCCTTTGCTTTTTGTTATTTTAGCTAGCTGAGGCAAAGAAGTTCCCTGGACTGTGGCTTTTCTTTTTCTAGGAACTGATCAGCCCTGCTCTGGACTGCAAACCCAGAAAAACACCGGGAGCTCACACCTGTGGCCCACCGGGGCCCAGGACATGGTGTTTTCCAGCACTGGAGGGACTGATAAGTGACTGAGCGAGCTGAGCTACACCCCATGAAGAGGACTTTCTGAATTTGCTATTTCTTCAGAACAGTGAGAGGTTTTATTGTTTAATATTATTCATTTTTTATGCTTGTCAATACTTTGCTTGTTAAATAAACAGGGTTTTTCCACTTTTCTTCAAGGAAATCTTTTCCCGAACCAGTTGGGGGAGGGGCTGCTTGAATCTGCTTTCTAGAGGGACCCCTTTGGAAGTTTCCTCCCAAATTTGCCCTAAACCAGGACACTATTGAAATTTACTTGGCAATTCTCTCCATTTTTACAAGCTTCCCTAGACTGATGCATTCAGTTCTTACCCCAACATCAAAATCTCAGCTATGTGGTGTGATAAGCCCTGGGCCAGATGATGAGAATAGAACAGAATAGAATAGAATATTTTAGTTGGAAGAGATCTACAATGACCATCTGGTGTAACTACATGACCAATTCAGGCTTGATTAAAAGTTAAAGCATGTTATTAAGGGCATTATCTAAATGCCTTGAACACTGATAAGCTTGGGGCATCAACCACCTCTCTAGGAAGCCTTTTCCAGTGTTTGACCACCCTCTTGGCAAAGAAATGCTTCTTAACATCCAGTCTAAACCTCCCCTGGCACAGCTCTGAACCATTCCCATGCATCCTGTCAGTGGACACCAGGGAGGAGAGATCAGCACCTGTAATGGGTTGACTCTGGCTGGATGCCAGGTACCAAACAAAGCCTCTCTATCACTCCCCTCCACAGCTGGACAGGGAAGAGAAAATATAATAAAGGGTTCATGAGTTAAGGACCGGGAGAGACATCACACACCAAATGCTGTCAGGCAAAACAGACTCAGAGATATTGATTGAATTTATTACTAACAAAATCAGAGCAGGATAATGAGAAGTAAAACAAGATCTTTCTTTAAAAAAACCCACCTTCCCCCCACCCCTCCCTCCTTCCTAGCTTTACCTTGTTCCCCAGCAGTACAGGAAGACAGGGAATGGGGATTATGGTCAGTTCATCACACATTGTTTCTCCCACTGCTCCAGTTTGGGGTCCCTCCCATGGGAGACAGTTCTCCGTGAACTTCTCCAACATGAGTCCATCCCATGGGCAACAGTTCTCTGCAAACTGCTGCAGCATGGGTCACTCTTCCATGGGGTGCGGCCCTTCAAGGACTGAATGCTCCAGCATGGGCTCCTCTCTCACAGGCATCCCATGGGTTCACAGCCTCCTTTCAGGCATCTATCTACTCTGGTGTGGGCCTCTTCCATGTGCTGCAGATGGATCTCTGCACCTGCACTGATCTCCTTGTGCTGCAGGAGCACAGCTGCTTCACCATGGTCTTCACCAGGGGCTGTAGAGGAATCCCAGATCGGATGCCTGGAGCATCTCCTCCCCCTCCTTCACTGACCTTGGTGTCTGCAGTTATTCTTCTCAAATATTCTCACTCTGCTCTTCTCTAGCCACAATTACAATTGTGTAATAACTTTTGCTTCTTCTTCTTCTTCTTCCTTCAATGTGTTATCAGAGGGGCATTACCACCATTTCTTATTGGCCCAGCCTTGACCCGTGGCACATCTGTCTTTGGAACTACCAGGGATTGGCTCTGCCAGACATGGAGGAAGTTTCTAGCAGCTTCTCAGAAGCCAAGCCTGTAGCCGTCTGGTTGCCAAAACCTGGCCTGGCCACGCAAACCCAATGCAGCACCTCCCTCTCCATTTCTCCTCTTCAGGAAGAGAGAGCAATGACATCGCCCCTCAGCATCTTTTTTTCTGAACTAGATGAGCCCAAAATCCTTCACTACTCCTCTCACAACATACCTTCCAGCTCTTTCACCAGCTTTGTTGCCCTCTTCTGGACACATTCAAGGACCTTAACATCCTTCTTAAATTGTAGGGCCCAGAACTACACACAGGACTTAAAGTATGGCTGCACCAACCCTGAATACATCAGGATAATCACCACTTTTGACTGACTGGTTATATTGTGTTTGATGCACCCCATGATGCAGTTTGCCCTCTTGGCTGCCAGGGCTCACTGCTGACTCTTACTAAGCTTGCTATTGACCTGCACCTCCAGATTCCTTTCTGCAGGGCTGGTCTCCAGCCACTCCTCTCCCACTTCATATTTGTTCC
The DNA here is from genome assembly GCA_018697195.1 of Certhia americana. Taxonomy (NCBI): domain Eukaryota; kingdom Metazoa; phylum Chordata; class Aves; order Passeriformes; family Certhiidae; genus Certhia; species Certhia americana. The sequence goes on from JAGMWU010000027.1 coordinate 15,432,363, forward strand.
CAGCATTACTCCATCCCAGATGCAGAATCTGGCATTTTGACTTGTTAAATTTCATCCATTAATCATAACCTAATGCTCCAATCTATCTAGAGCAATCTATCTTGTCCCTTGAGAGAGTCAACAGCAACTCCCAGTTTGGTATCTGCAAACTTGCTAATGGTGCATTCAACTCCTGCATCCAGATCATTGATAAAGATATTGAACAAAACTGGCCCTAGAATTAAGCCCTGAGGAACACTGCTAGTGACTGGTTGACAGTCAGCTCTATTCACTACAAACCTTTGAGCTCTGCCCTTCAGCCAGCTCTTCACCCAGTGCACTGTAAATCTGCTCATCCCACAGTTGGACAACTTGTCCAGAAGGATGCTGTAAGGGACAGTATCAATGGCCTTACTAAAATCAAGAAAAACTACATCCACTGCCTTCCTTTCATCCACTAGGCAATTGACATTATCATAGAAAAATATCAAATTAGTTATACAGGACTTTCCCTTTGTGAACCCATTAATTGTGCCTGATGATTGCATTGTTCTTTAAATACCTTTCAATAGCACCCAGTATGATCTTCTGCATAATTTTTCCGGGTACTGAAGTTAGACTAACAGGTCTGTAGTTTGCTGAGGCTCCCTTCATGCCTCTCTTATAAATTGAAATAATATTGCCTAGTTTCCAGTCATCAGGCACCTCCCCAGACTCTCAAGACCTTTAGTAGATGATTGAGAGTGGTCCTGCCATAACATCCTCTAGTTCCTTCAGAACTCAGGCCCCATGGACTTATGAACATTTATCTGATACAGCTAGTAATTTACAATTTTAGTGTCCTCAAAGGAAGGCACTGTTCCTACAGTCATGGCTTTCCAACGCAAAGGACTGGGCAGCCCAAGGTCTATCAGTATCATTAAAGACTGATGTAACACCCCCCCCCCCCCCCCATTTAATGCCTCTGCTTTTTGTTCATCCCTATTATTCAGATGACCATCTTTAACAAGTACAGTGCAATGTTTTCTTTACACCTCCTCCTGTTATTAACATACTTTAAAAAGCCTTTCTTGTTGTCTGACATAACACTGGCCAGTTTCAACTCTAATTGAGCTTTAGCCTTTCGTGTCCTCTCCCTACATATACTAACCACAGCTCTGTAATCTTCCTAAGAAGCCTGACCTCGCTTCCTGAGATCATACCATTTCTTTTTCCCTTTGAGCTCCAGGAGGAGTTACCTGTTCAATCAAACTGGTCCTCTGCTCTGCTTACTTGACTTAGAACAGGATGGAATTGCCTGCTCCTGTACAGTTAAAAGGTGGTTCTTAAAAATTGACCAGCACTCATGGACTCCTCGGTAATAAAAAGCAGATTCCTGGGGTACTCTGCTAAATAGTTCCTTGAGTAGCCTAAAGTTTGCTCTCTCAAAATCCAGGGTAGCAACTCTGCTGACTTTTTTCTCATTACACTGAAAAATTTAACCTCAACCATTTTGTGATCACTGTGGCCAAGACAACCACCATCACATCTCTCATGAGTCCTTTTCTAGTCACAAACAAGTCTAGGAGGGCATCTTTCCTAATTGGTTCACTGAGTACCTGTGACAAAAAGTTATCTTCCACAAACTACAGGAATTTTACAGACTTGCTTGTCACAGAAGAATGGTATTCCCTGTTGATGCCTGGAAAGTTGAAATCTCCCATAAGGACAAAGGCTACCAATCCAGAGTTTTCTCCTAATTGCCTGTAGACTAACTCATCAGTGTCATCACCTGGCCCGGTGATCAATAGTAGACACCCACCATGACAGCTGCTTTTTTTTCCATCCCCTTAATCCTCATCCAGAGGCTCTCAACCACATAATCCCTAACTGTAATGGACATACAGTCATACCTCTCACATACAGTGTAACTCCTTCACCTCACCTGCCCTGCTTAGCCTTCCTGAACAGCCTGTAGTCCTCCATCCTGGCACTCCAGTTGTGGGACTTATTCCACCAAGTCTCACTAACACCAATGACATCATAGCTCTTGGAACTGACCAACGTTTCCTGTTCATCCTGTTTGTTTCTCATACTGCATGTGTTGGTGTACAATGAGTTCAGATGTGCTCCTGAGCCCTCCATGCTCCCAGGAGAAGCATAAATGTTCCCACTAGCATCTCTACCCTCAGGCAATGCCATGATAACCCTTGTCTTACCTGCAGCTCTCCTGTTGGTATCCCCTTCCCCCATCAATTCTAGTTCACGATCAGCCCCCTCAGCTTATGTACAAAAATGTGTTTTCTCCATCTGGACATCTGGACATCAAGACTGAGAATACCTTGCCTCTGGAAGTCTATTCCATTGTTTAAAACCCCAAAATTTTGGTGCAGGCACCAGTCCTGCAGCCAGGTATTGATATCCTAGCCTCACCTATTTCTTCTAAAGTTTCTCCCTATTATTGAGGAAAATCCCTCAGGATTGAGGAGAACACTGCATGTGCTCCTGCATATTTTATCATTCTTCCCAGGACTCTGAAGTCTCTTTTGATTGATCTTAGACTTTTTGTTGTGACATCATTTGTACCCATGTGAAAATGCAGAAATGGATAGTAAATTGTCTGTGATTTCTCTCTACTCACTGGGAGCAGAACACAACACTCCCAATCAAAAGGCAAGTGCTGAGATGTGGCTGTAAAGGCTCTAAATGGCTCTAGGTTTACATACATTTAAGGGGTTTTTTGTTCCTGAGGCCTCCTTATGTCTTCATTCCTAGGGAGAAAAAGATATTCCATCAGGGCACTGTATGAACAGTTGGCTGAGGCCAGAGTTAAATCAGTTTTCTCCCCACATGCTCAGAGCTTAATTTGGTATGGGTAGCTGCAGCATTCAAATGGTGGGGTGGTTCCTTATTTGTTTTTTTCTATAGGCTTGACATGATGGGCCTTGAAAACTCTGCCCTCCTGCTAGGTACAGCTGTGTCCTACAGTGTGTGTACAATGTGTCATTTCTGAACATCAGAAAATAGTTCCAGTGAGCCTTCATGGAGCAGGAGTGCTGTCAATCCTCAGTATGCAGGGGCACAGAGAAGGTGAAATCACTTTAAACTGAAATCAGGGATTTAAGTAACATGGCATGCTCAATGAGATTTTTAGTCTCTATTTAAAACAACCCATGGAAATCCCCTCTTTCCTTTTGGCAGTACTGAGCAAGAAACACAAAATCTGCCATAATGCATCAGGTCAACAGTCTTTTTACACTCATCACCTGCCCACACACTGTGGATGGGAAATAGCTCCAGACAACAGTGTGCACTTACGCTCTGAGCAATGGATCTGGGTGCTAGGTACAAACACACCCTTGGTAGAACCTTAGAAAATGTAGCTTTCTTTGCCACAGTCAACACCTCTGACATCTTGAAAGTTTGACAAGTCTCTGCTTTCCACAATGTTACTACTTTGGGAACCCAGTGCATGTGGAAAGGAATGGGGACACAGATTCTGTGGCCTTCAGATGCCCCTTAAAAGCATAGGTGAGAACTGGGATGTGTCTATTTGCCCACCCTTCCCAAATAATTATTACAGCCTTGAGAAAATATTCTCCACTCTGCTGTCTGTGGGAAATTCTGTGATTGTTAAAACAGCTCTGCTCTTTGATAAGGCAGAAGATGAAGATTTTCCTACCCTCCAATCTCAAGGAAAGACCCAATATACAGTGATTTACCTACCACTTCCCTCCAGAGTTCAGGGGCCTCGGTATGATCATCATATGCTGAATCATTTTGAGCTGACTGGTCAGGAATACCAGTCACAGAATCATCAAGGTTGGAAGAGACCTTCAAGATCATCTAGTCCAACTGTCAACCCAGCACGACCATAATCACCTGTAAACCATATCCCCAAGTGCCACATTCAGATATGTCTTGAACACTTCCAGAGACAGTGACTCCACCACCTCCCTGAGCAACTTATTCCAATGTCTAACCACCCTTTCAGTGCATTTTCTTTTCTAATATCCATTATGAACCCACTCTGACACAACTTAAGGCCGTTTCCTCTCGTCTTTTCACTTGAGACATGGCAGTAGGGACTGACTTCTACCTCACTACAACCTCCTTTCAGGTAGTTGTAGAAAGTGATGAGGTTCTCCCTGAGCCTTTTCTTCTCCAGACACAACAATCGCAGTTCCTTCAGCTTCTCCTCATAAGATATGTTTTGTATACCCTTCACCAGCTTCATTGCCCTTCTTTGGAAACACTCCAGCATCTCAATGCCCTTTTTGAAGTGAGAGGCTCTAATTGAACATAGTATTCAATGTATGGCCTCACCAGTGCCAAGTACAGGGGGACAATCACTTGCCTGGTCCTTCTGGCCACACTATTCTTGATATAGGCCAAGATGCCATTGGCCTTCTTGGCCACGTGGGTACACTGCTGGCTCATATCCAGCCAGCAGTAAACCAGCACACCCAGGTCCATTTCTAGTGGAAATCCATCAGGTGGAATCCTATCAATGCATACAAAATAATGTCCCATTGTTGGGGGTTGGGTTGCTTTCTTATAGAATTTTTTCCCAGAAGTTACTAGGAAGCTGATTGCTGGGTGCTTGAGAGTACTCATGGGTGCTTGGGAAAGACAAAGGAAGCAGCTAAGTCAGGGAGAGGGTGGCACACAGACTTCACTTTGCTCTGGGGAGATTTTTTTGCTCTGGGAGGGAACTGCCAGGACTGCTTGGCTCTGGACTGCAACGAGATCTCAACATCCCTCACCTGGAGATCAGCTCGGAGTGACCCACCACCGTCTCTTCGTGTGTCCTCTGGGATTTCGGAACCTGTTCTCTCCCTGTCCTGCCAAGAGCAGCTGCCCTGTTGTCCTGCACCCACTGCTTCTTCACTTTTGCTTGGGGTTTCCCCACGCTGTATTCTGCACTCCCTGCCTATCCGGGACATTTCTACAGCTCCAGCTACTGCTGCCGAGCCTCGGATACATCTCATCCCCCGGGACTGCTGCTCGCTCTGGCAGCTTGTGACAGTACCAAAGGGGGGAAGGTGCCAGAGGAAAACTATGACTGGGTTGGGTTTTTTTTCTCTCTCTAGTTCTGCTTGTTGTCAACACTATAGTTATTGTTGTTAACTTATCTTGTTAGATGCACTAGTAAAGAACTGTTATTCCTACCCTCATATCTTTGCCTGGGACCCCTTTAATTTTAGAATTATAGCAAGTCCAAGGGAGGCTTCTGTTTTTGTTTCCCTAGCAGACACCCCTTTCTTCCAAACTAAGACAGATTTTGCCACCCACCGTGGGGCCTGAGAGCATCGAGAGAAAAAAGGTAAAAAATGAATAACAGCTCTTGGGTAATCTAATTTTTGTGTGCTGAATTTAAAAACTTCATTAGGTGGAACCATGTTGTCTAGCGTACCCTGGTTTGGGTGGCACGTGGCCACAGCTATATTTCTTCCATTTGCAGCCCCTTATCTAAACATGGGTCCCATAACTAAAGCTACTGTGGCTGTTATCCAGTTTATTTTGTGGGTTGATAAGGTGAGGAATTCATGGATTTTTAACTTCCTCTGGAAGGCAGACACATGGATTCAGAGTTATTGCACACTAACTGGATGTTTTGGGAGTTACTTTAATAATGGCACCTACTGTGAAGAAATGACACTGGGGGAAATTTTCTCCCAACCCTTCACCCATCTCTTTGGGTCTACCCCACCAGTTTTCGAAGGGTTCAAATTTTCTCTGTATGCTAATGATGTCATACAGGGGCTGGTGTTGCTGATAGGCCTGTTAAGCCTATTCTATTAAGCATTCAGAGAAAAGGGGAGATTGACTTGGATAACCTCTGTGACACCTACCCCAGAGAACAGGGATGCTGCCCCAGAGCCAGACACTGTCACAGAGCCGGACAATGCCCCAGAGACTAGGGGTGCTTCCCCAGAGACTAGGGACACTGCCACACAGCCTGACACTGCCCCAGAGATTAAGGATGTTGTCCCAGAACCTGACATGGCCCCACAGACCACCTCAGAAATAAACCAGCCAGATTGGGTGGTGGTTCTGGTGAAGGAGATATGCGAGATGGGCCACATGCTAAAGGAGCACATGTCCCCCACTAGTAAAAAACCCTCCTGCTGCCTCAAAGAGGGAGAGTCTTGTGGTGCAGCAGTGGAACCCACAGACGTTACATTTATCCAGGCTCCAGCTGAACCACAAGGGAAATCACAGCCAGCAGCAGTTGCTCCTGTGGAAACGAGGAAGGCTAAGATGAAATCAGATAAGAAAGGAGGGCTCTCACAACCCGCAAGGGAACCAGAGGTAGAGATCATCACTGAGTCTCTGTCATATGAAAATCTCCATAACCTGCGGAAGGACATTGTACAACGGGAACGTGAGGCTTATACAACCTGGTTACTCCGGGTCTGGGACCTTATGGGTACAGGTGTACAGCTAGATAGTAGTGAGGCCAGGAATTTGGGACCTTTGACCCAAGACTCAGGTGTGGATCAGGTATTTGTAAGGGAGCCTGGGCCCCTTTCCCTCTGGGAGCGTCTTTTAATGAGTGTAAGAGAAAGGTTTGTCCACAGAGAAAGAATGCAGGAGCACCATCATAAAATGCACTGGAAGACCCTTGAGGAAGGGATCCAACAGCTGAGAGAAGTGGCGGTGCTGGAGGTACTCTTTGGGAGGGGTGGACAGCATGATAATGACCCTGACAAAGTCAGGTGCACAGGGCATATGTTGTGGAATCTGGCAAATCTAGAGCCATCTCAATATACCACCTTCATTGCGATGATTAATGCCGATAACAACCGAGAGACAGTGGGTTCTGTGGCCAACAAGCTTAGGAATTATGAGAGTATGGTCAATGGCCCAACGCATGCTCATGTCTCTGCTGTGGTTAAGGAACTTAAAGAGGAGTTTAAAGAGGAGATGAGGGAGATAAGGGAGGAGATGAGGAAGATCAACACAGCACCAGTGCGAGTCACAGGCCCTGAAGTCAAAGTCCAACATCCCCCAGCTAAAGAAAGAGGATAGACCCCACGAGCTGACCTGTGGTTCTTTCTGCGTGACCATGGGGAAGACATGGGAAAGTGGGATGGGAAACCCACTTCTGTCCTGGCAGCACGGGTGCGTCAACTCAAGGAGGGAAACAGTAATTGAGGGGGTTCCACAAAAATGAAGGTAGCCTCAACCTCCCAGAACTGATCTGCCACGTATTATAGAAGGGAGGATGATTTGTCATACCCCCTTGAAGGAACCTCTACTATGTATGCCCAAGAAGAAAATAATAACCAGGGTTAGAGGGGCCCTGCCTCTAACCAGGAAGAGGCACAGGAAAACCGGGTCTTTTGGACAGTGTGGATCAGATGGCCTGGCACATCAGAGCAAGGAAACACAAGTCCCAGGGTGGCTTCTGTTTTTGTTTCCCTAGCAGACACCCCTTTTTTCCAAACTAAGACAAGGGTGGATATCCCTTTTGTGAAAAACACATTTTTAGGTGAGATTCTGGAAATCTGCCTCTTCTGGTTTCCGGTGTTGGGAGAGGTAGGAGGCCCGGTCTGGCTTTTTCCCATGGCCTGGTCGGACCAGGCAGAATTTCTCCTTACCCTCCCCCAGCACCCCTGGCCAGGCAAAGGAGAAGGAGAGGCAAGGGGATGAAGGCTGGCTGGTCCAGTCCTCGGCTGCTGAGGTCTGCTGAGCCAGGGCAGCCCATGCAGCAGAGGGAGGGGGGCTGAGCCAGGCCTGGCAGCTGCCGGGCAGAGAAAGGAGCGGTGATCAGCCCTGGCATAAGACATCTGAAGCCTGACTGGTCTGGAAAAAGAGATCGTAGCCTGCCTCTCTCAGCACAGCTGGAATTGAAGGCAGCAGCAGGCCTTGAGATCATGGCACAGCTCCAGCACAGTTGCAATGCATGACGTGACTGCCTTAACCTGGCTGCTGCCCTGCTGTTAACCCTCTCAGTGCAGAAGTGACCTCCAGAAGTTATTTTCCCCCCGAATGAGAGACAAGGACAAAAGGGAAGACATGTAGAGAGACCAACATGACGATATTAAAGTCAGCAAAGAGTGATTGTCCTACATGGATGGAAGGAGTACGGGAAGTTGCTTTCAGGACGAAAATCTCTTGTAGGCTAAGGTGATTAACTATAATATATTGAGATATTTCCTTTAAACCATAGAGAAATATGGGGATATAGGAAGTTCAAATTGTAGACCTGAGTAAAGCAATGCAGTGTTAAAGTGAGCCAAGGTTGAAGTGGCTGTGTTTCCATGAGAAGTTTGAAAAGAGAGATGATGTGATAAAGACTTATTTTGCTCCCGAGAGAAGAGAATCTCTGTTCCCTGAGATGAAGATGATCTTAAAGACAGATAAAGAAAATTTTTGCTTTGAACAGAGGATCTTTAAAAAAAAACCCAAAAAACATACGTTGATATGGCCCAGAGGCACATCTGTAAACAATTGTGCACATGGGAGGGGCTTCGCGATGTGGATCTTTCTAGCAGCTGCTTCGTGAAGATTGAAACTACGAGAGAACTGTTTTCTTGTGGGGGAATTTTCCATAGCAAATGAGAAGTGCTTCCCTCCCTAACCAAACTGCAGAAAGACTATTTTAGAGGTGGAAAACTGACTGAGATTTCTGGGTGTTGTTTTCTGTACATTGTCAGTTGGAAAGAAAAGAAAGTGTGGGGAGGGAGGAGGAGTGTTCTGAAGGTTTCATTCTGATTCTTGGGGTTTTTCTTTCTCCTTTTAGTGTTAGTCAATAAAGTTTTATTACTTTTAAGCTTGATCCTGCTTTGCTCTTGATTGAGAAATTTCAAATTAGCAAACCCAAACCAGAATACGAAATTGGTATTTCTGCCTGGTTTCGAACCAAAACTATGACACTGTCTAAAGGTTTTCATGTTTAGCATGCATGGATTTTGAATGTGGCATTTGCCTAGGGATGCCTGGGCTCCAGGGTAAACGGGACAAGTTTCTCAGAGCAGCTGAGGGAGGCTTGGCACATGTCACTGGGGAAAGGAGTGGGGTGCTCACCTCCTGTATTGTAGTGAACGTGGGAGGTATTCCATCTGTGGAAAGGGAGGTCCTGGACCTCGTCAGGCTGAAGTGAGACAGTTCACAGAGGGGCACAGCTTCTGCTGTGGGCAAGGGAGGAATTTTATGGAGGTTCTTCAGGAGTTTCGGGGCACAGGTGGCTCCCAGAATTGCGGCCGAAGTCACGAGATGGCGCCGTGTGTGTGGAGGCCAGGTCCCCTGTGACAGAAGGGAGGGACAGTAACCTTTACAAACTAAGTGGAGAGGGCCGTTCCAAGTCTTGACTACCCTCACTGAAACCAAAGGTGCTGGCATAGAACCCTGAATTCACTGCTCCAGAGTTAGGAAGACCTCTGCTCCTGGAACAACTGGAAAACAGACACTGACACAAATCAGGATGATGTGATTTAAATTGTTCTTTTTGTGCCTGTTATCTGCACAGTTGGTAACCAAGATTCAGGTTTGGCTCCAAGATTTGCATGTGACTTTAGTCCAAAGGCTCTTCATAAGAACAACTTGTCAGGGTGGCATTGAATATGTGAGAATCTGGCCTGGTAAATTTTGCCACCAGATAAAGATCGGGCCTATGTCCATGGGGCTGTAAATCCAAACATAATATTTAATCACTTTGAGGATTATTGAACATATTGAAAAGCAGATTTCAGATGTAATTTCAGCCTTACATGAAGTCTATGATTTGTATGGTATAGTTTTTAAAACAGAATGACTCTCAGTTTCCTACTAGCTGCAAAATCATTAACACTAGTTGTTCATATGCAGATTAGAGTGAAAGAATTAAGAATTTGGTTGACATTTGAAAGCAAACTCAAATTCTACATCAGGTAGCTTTCAAAAGGCTCATTGAACTTTGAATATATCTTTGACACACATACTTCATGGTTACCGAACTGGGCCTGGATAAAAGGAACTGTTCGTATTACTTATATATGTAGTTAGTTTTTACATAATAGTTGGCTGTATGATATGATGGTGCTGTGGTTAAATATAGAGTAGAGACTAGACAAGGTAGAGTCTTGTTAGTCTCTAAAAATGGAGGGAAATTATGCCAAATAATTTTTGCCTTTTTCCTTTAAATATTCTCTATATTCTTTACACATATATTTGTAGTTCTGTAGCCTATTATTCATAGCTAGTTTTCCCTACCTTTTCGCTACCCTGATAGGCAGAAAGACAAAACACATTCCAAGGCTCTTATCCTATTTTGGTTCTCTCTAAGAACCAAGGTTGAGACCAGGTCTTTGAGACATTTTTATAAACGAAGTTTTGTTTTCATCTGAGAGGAGAAGATTTAGAAAGAACTTGAACCATGGGAAATTGCATCACCACTTGTGCTCCTTATTGGTGCTTTTTGTCAATTATGCAATTTGCTGAACTTATAAAACTGTATTCACCCTGTGTGGGAGGAGGGGGGCAGTTTGTAGACATTTTCCATATCTGCCCCTGGAGGTCTCCAATAAAGACCAGCTTTTATATTTTCTCCTATACTAATATTATCTCAAAAGTGTGTTGTTTTATTTCTAGGTTCCTTAAGGCATCAGTCTAGTTGACAAGATGGTGTTCGGTCATAGGTTGGGCTTGATGACCTCAAAGGTATTTTCCAACCTAGTTAATACTGTGATTCTGTGATACTTAGAAAGAAGAAAAAGAAGTTATTGAGCAGTTGTAATTGTGGCTAGAGAAGACCAGGGTAAGAATATGTGAGAAGAATAACTCTGCAGACACCAAGGTCAGTGGAAAGGAGGGGGAGGAAGGGCTCTAGGCGCTGGAGCTCAGATTCCTCTGTAGCCCATGGTGAAGACCATGGTGAAGCAGGCTGTCCTTCTGTCTCCATCACCATGGAGATACACAGGGATGCAGAGATCCATCTGTAGTCTGTGGATGAGCCCCACGCCAGAGCAGATAGATGCCTGAAAGGAGGCTATGATCCAGTGGGAGGCCCATGGAGAGAGGAGCCCATGCAGGAGCAGCCTGTTCTTGAAGGATTGCATCCTGTGGAAGAGTGACCCATGCCGCAGCAGTTTGCAGAGGACTGTTGCCCATGGGATGGACTCACACTGGAGAACTTCATGGAGAATTGTCTCCTATGGGAGGGACCCCAAACTGGAGCAGGGGAAGAACTCCTGTCCCTGAGCAGTGGGAGAAACAATGTGTAATGAACTGACCATAATCCCCATTCCCTATCTCCCTGCACCACTGGGGAAGGAGGTAGAGCTAGGAAGGAGGGAGGGGTGGTGGAAAAGTGGGTTTTTTAAAAGAAAGATCTTGTTTTACTTCTCATTATCTTGCTCTGATTTTGTTAGTAATAAATTTAATTTATATCTCTAAGTTCAGCCTGTTTTGCCTGTGACATTATTTGGTGAGTGAACTTTCCCAGTTCTTAACTCATGAATGCTTCGTTATATTTTCTCTCCCTTGTCCAGCTATGGAGGGGAATAATATAGAGGCTTTGTTGGGTACCTGGCATCCAGCCAGCATCAACCCACAGTATGTAAAATATAGCATATAAATAGGAGCTTTTTCTGTACTCAGCATGCACATTATTTCTGAAGACATATCCCCTTGTGCATCTGGCTGAATAACAAATGCCTGCTTCTTAATGCTGTGTTAGTGTTAAGCAGTTTTTATTTTTGCCAAATTTTAGTAACACAGGGACACTTCTTCCCCTCCCAATGCTAAAAAAAAAGTACAAAATTGATGTCCCTAAAGAAAAAGCTATTTTTATTCCCAGAAGTAGCAGCTCTCATATTTTCCCCTGTTTACAATGCTCATTCCTGATTCCCTGTTATTGTAGCACTGTGGTTTATACACTGCAAAGGGCCTGGAGATCCTGCCAGCCCCATGCCACCTACCAAGGCTCAAATCAGCAAGGTGTCTAACAGCTGCCGCACTGCCAGACGCTGCAGATGGGAAGTGATCAGCATGGTTAGCAATTTACCACATTGAGCTTAAAGTTGGCAGCACACAAAATTCCAGCCATATTCCTGGTTGTCCCCCAAGAGCATCTGAAGATATTTAGTGTTGCTATCTTCCACATAGCACAGCACACTGAGAAAAGACCAGTGCATACCTTACATATTGAGGTAAACTGGGCCTGGCAGAAGCTGTTTGAAATAAAGACAAACAGACACCATTTATTGGCATAAGAATGTTTTTAAAGGAGAGTTTGTTTCCCCCTCCATGTTCCTTGAAATGAAGCTGATCCCCATCTGGCTCCAGATTGTCTCCTCAGCCTCCCATTGACAGCACAAAAAAGATATGAGGCCAGATCAGATGGCTTCCACCTATCTTCTTTGAAGGCAGACCCTTTATCAGCTGAAATCAAACCATCTGTCCCTGATCGCCTTCAAGGAGCCACAGCATATTGCAGAGCATGGGAAGAAGCTGTAGGAGACTGAGGGAATGGTTGGTTGACTCAAAACAATCCAGTGGGAAAGTGATGGGAGCACTGCTCCCCACCCTTGGCGCCTCCTTGAGCCTTCTTACACTCTGCTGCATAGAGCATGCCCATTTGAAAAGTCAGCTGCTACTATAATGGGGGCAGTTGGCTGCATAGGACCCCCATAAGCCTCAAAATGAAGCCAAGAACATTGTGGCACTGTGTGAAGTGCAGGTGTGAGACTTTGGTGCTGCAATTAGCAAAGGCCTGTCTGGGGGTGGGCCTCAGGGAACTGATAAAAGACAGCCAGGTGTGTACCACGTGGCACGCTCCACTACCCTGGATTTAAAAGCTGCTGAAACCATGCTGAATCCTAGACTGGTGACTATCTACCTCTCTTTTTCTTTTTTCTTTTTTTCTTTTTCTTTTTCTTTTTCTTTTCCTTTTTGTCTCTCTCTTTCTTCTCCTACCTTCTTCTCAAAATATATTGTAAGCCTCACTAAAAAATCCAGTCAAAGCATTGCCAAGTGCCTTATTCTATCTAAATGTTCTAAAGTTTGCAAGTAAAAGTTGTTTGTTATTGAACTTCTTGAGAACTTTGTTGTTTCTCCCATGCACCACACAGAGTAAGTCCAGCTACCTTCCCCTAAACCTGCCAAGCAGGATGGGACAGAAGCACTGCACAAAATGGGAACAGGTTGAGGGAGGTCATTGCATGTACAAAAAGACAAAACAGATCCCTAGTTGAGCTGGGAAGGGAGATGAAAGAGTGACTGTATCAGTGCTTCCTGGGACAGGCTTAGGCACATGCTCAATGGCTCTTGCTCTTTATTCAGCTCACTCTGGTCTGCTGCTACTTCTGCTGTAGAGACATGGACCAGCCCTAAAGCCTTGTGCTAGAGCTCTCAGAGGCCTTGCTAGAAGGCAGACTGCTGTGAGCCACAGAGGGTTTTGCCTACTTTGCTTGCTGAGCATGACTGCCCAAATCTCTATTCTGACAGGGTGTTTTTTACTTACCAACTATCTAGTCTTTGGGATGAAATTTTGCACTCTGGACATTTCTCCCAGCCTGATTTAATATATGTATATAATTATATATAGATATATATCTATATATATATATACAATTTTTTTTGTTAGGGTGGGGTGCTGGGAACACATTTTGTCACCCTGAGCCCTCCCCTCTCAGTGTTATCCCTCTCAGCAACCACAAGGTGAGGCTAATGAGGGCAGGAGACTGGCAGGGAACAAACAGGGAGGGAAGGCAGAGTCTTCCAGGAAGATTAGAGCTGCCTGGAGAAGGGAATGGCAGAAAGAGACTGTATGAGTAGCCAGGTGGGCAAATAGGAATGGGTGAAGGATGTTCCTAGAAGAACAGATCCAAGAAGACAAGGAAGAAACAGGACAGAGACAGTGAAAGGCAGTCAGGGTTAAAAGCACTAGATGGGATACAGCTGTCAGACATCTGCCATAGGATGCATCTCTGTGTTCTTCCAAGGTTTGCATACAAAAAAGATAACTGACCATTGCTATTACTCCCCCTTCTGGTTCCAGACAACCTTTGAGTGAAGCTCCAGAAGCATTCTTGCAATGAAGAAATATCAATGGGATTTAGGAGCCTGTCTTTGTGGCCTGAATGCAGCTAAGGCTGGTGGCATGGAGCTGTGAGCTCAGAGGGTCCTGAACCATGCTGGTGCTGCTGTGCCAGGCCACACTGAGGTTTCTCTATAGTCCATTTTCTTCTGTTAAAATTACAGGGTACTGACACTAGAAAAAACCAGTAGGACTGGTTTGTCAAGCTCTCAAATACAGCTACTGCAGCCTAACTTGAGCCCCTAAAACCTTTGTTCTCCTAAACAATCTTTAATGACATATTCATGTAAACCCTTTTGCTTGGTAATTCAGAGGTCAGCATGGACTGGAGATGAATCAGGGTTGTGAAATGAAAGAACAGAAGCTCAAGTATACCATTTCTTGCAGAAGTTGTAAGTCATGTAGGGAACAGGTGCATAGTACACAGGAGAAAATATTACCTTGTGGTTATACAATGTGGGGCTGTCCTAGAGAACTGAGACCTTTACACTCTTATGTGAAATGAGTCCAAGTGCTGAGTCCTGCATTTTAGCCACAATAACCACCTGAAACATTACAGGATGGGGACAGTGTGGTTGGACAGTGCCCAGGTGGACAGGGACCTGAGGGTACTGGTTGATAGCCGGCTGAACATGAGCCAGCAGTGTGCCCTGGTGGCCAAGAAGGCCAATGGCATCCTGGCCTGTATCAGGAATAGTGTGGCCAGCAGAGCCAGGGAGGTCATTCTTCCCCTATACTCAGCACTGGTGAGGCCGCACCTTGAGTGCTGTGTCCAGTTCTGGCCCCTCAGTTTAGGAAGGACGTTGAGATGCTTGAGCACGTCCAGAGGAGGTCAACACGGCTGGTAAGGGGCTTGGAACCCAAGCCCTGTGAGGAATGGCTAAAGGAGCTGGGATTGCTTAGCCTGGAGAAAAGGAGACTCAGAGGTGACCTTATCACTCTCTACAACTTCCTGAAAGGTGGTTGTAGTCAGGTGGGGGTTGGTCTCTTTCACCAGGCAGCGACTGACAGAACCAGAGGACAGAGTCTCAAGCTGCACCAAGGGAAATATAGGCTGGATATTAGGAAAATGTTTTTCATGGAAAGAATAATAAAGTACTGGAATGCTTTGCCTGGGGAGGTGGTGGAATCACCATCCCTGGATGCATTTAAAAAAAGACTCGATATGGCACTTGGTGCCATAGTCTAGTTGAGGTGTTAGGGCAAGGGTTGGACTTCATGATCTTGGAGGTGTCTTCCAACCTAGTGATTCTGTGAAATGTGCCTAAAACATTTCCAACAAAGGGTCACTAACAAGGTCTCCCTCCTTTGCTGGACTCCTGGATCACAGCCCTGGAGTGTGATATGCTAAGTGCTTACAAATATTACAAAAGTGAGTGGGAACTGCACTTCAAATAGATGAAGAGCTATGAATCAAGAGGGGGAAAAATTCATAAGGCTATAGGCATGTTGTGTCAAAAATCCCAAATAATGTTCTGGCTTTAATCACTCTCTCTCAAGCCCTCATCTATCTATCCAGCCACAAGATCATGACAGAGAGGGAAGGGATTTTAAAAGGGCTGGGGGAATCTGCTGAGGCTGTTTAATCTATAACCTCACCAAGCAGGACTGATGCAGAGATGAGGAAGGACTTTGTGAAGTGCTCAAACACTATCTGTTGTGACAAATGCGACAGAGCAGCCCACAAAGTGACTGAGTTAGCTAGCAATCAGAGGGAATTTTGAGTTTATGCCTTTTCTCTTGTGTGTGGCTCTGTCATGCCTTTCTGTATCAGGAGGCCTATCCTTCCCTTGCATTGTACTGCTGTTTACTGGTGCACTGTTGTCTTGCAACCTTGCCAGGTTCTTTGCCAGTGCCACCTCACTCCCTGTATAGCTGTTCTTCACCAAGAGCTGGGAAAGCAGAGGCACATGGTGAAGTAAGAGCAAAGGAAGTATTATAAAAAAACAGAGCAGCAAACCTAATTTTTATCTTGATCATACTAAAGCCCTGCACTCATTCACCCCAAACAATGTAAGAAGCCTCTTTTTTGATGACCTGGCACTCAGGAAAGTTCCCTTTTAAAGTCCAGTTACCAGAGATGTTTAAACATGAACATCTATTCCTTCTCAGACTGTTCTTTTTTACTCTGTGTAGATCTGGTCATCCTCCTTATCCATTGACTGGTATCTTGTGTCAGTGGGTCCATAATACGTAAGGATGGATTCATATCCTAGCTTCTCCCCCTCACCCCACTGACTCAAGTTTGGGATTGGTGTCTTTCACTAAGTTCTTAAAATCTTGCGTGTTTTGAACTAAGAGTTTGGTTATTACTAACCCCTTCCCTCCTTTTTCTAGCTCCTTGTTTATTTTCCTCCTCATAGCATGCCTACTACTATTTGCTTCTCAAAACGGGGCACTCTGCCTAAGAACTGATACAGCAGCTCAAAATTTGTCTTGTAAACAAGTTATCAGTGATGGCTTGAGCAAGGAGGGTGTGTTCGTTGGTGGAGCAAAGAGGGTCTGCTGCTTTTAGTGTGCTTTTAGAATGCTGAGACCAGCTTGACCAAACTGTCAGACTCACCATGAGGACATGCAAGACATAGTCACTAACTGAGACTGGGAGCAGCAAGGATGCGCAAGCCCTGATATGAAACTGAGAGTCAGAAGTGTTAAGCAGAACAAACCAAAGAGCTGCTAACACCTTTTTCAGTACAAAGCATATTTTGCTGAGTAAGCCTGACAATACATAATTTAAAAAAATGTATATGAGTGACAGTCAATTATTTTCTACTATAAAAGGTCAGTTCCACTTTTACATAGCAAAGACTTATATCATACCTCCCTAAGGAGTGTGTAGGTCCTTCCCTTGAGTGGAGATGCCCCTCAAGGTTACTCCTTGAGCCTAAGCAAAAAAGATTTGCCCATGGTCATTGGTATGGGTGAGTAACATCAACCTCTACTCAATAATTATTTTTCTAGTTCTAATATAATTGCTTCAATATTGCTTCAGAAATAGTGCACTATATTAGTAGTTATACCTATCAATGCTGTGTAGCAAATAATTCTGATTAGGGTATTTTTGTCTAATCATTATCATTATTGCAATCAATTTAAATAAATTATTCATTTTATTTATATAAATATATTTGGATTGCCATCCTTATATACAAAAACCATTGACAAAGTCTGGGACTAAGATTGGATCCATCCAGACCCAGACTTGTGTCTGAGAAGTTTAGAAAGCAAAGGGGTCCTTTCTGCACCTTTTGACTCAATGGGAGGGCTTCTTTAATGAATTTTGAAGTTCTCACTCTGCCTGTGACATTGTTTTTTAAGAAGAAACATTCTCAGTATTTTCACTGTCTTTCTTTCCTGTTACAGACCCCCCCAAACTCTTCCTGATTCCATAACATCCTTCTTAGGTTGAGTGATCAGAAACACATGCAACGTCCAAGGCAATGCACTAATGATCTAGAATGGCTTCACAGCTTTTTGTCTGCATTTTAATCTCTCAGAACTTTTGCTTGCCTTATTGTCTCTGTCATTACACTGCACAGATGACTGAGTTCCCTGCAGTGATGCTAAGTTCTTTTCCCTATGTCTCAGCTTTTCTGTTCTCCTTTTCATCTTTCAAAGTGTTTTTGCACAGATATTTTATATTTGGGAAAATTGAAATCCGGAGAGGTGAAGCTGCAAGAGCAGGAGAGCTGAGTCCTCCTCCAGGGTTCTGTCCCCTGTGACAAGAGCATCTTCATAAATGCATTTCTACTTAATACACTTGATAGAATGCATCAGAAAGCAATAAGTTCCAATATTACACTTCAGTACTATATTATAGTCCTGAAAAGTGTTCCCTTCCTGCAACACTTTGTTATTAAGCAGAAAATTACATAAATAAACCACAAGTCTCACAGCTCAGACATATTAAAGTTTGGGTTTAGGATACACTAGTCTGTCACATCTGACAATTTCTTCTTCCTATGAGTCTCATTTACATAAGGATCCCACAATTAAAAGGGCAGGAAAAACACGTGATCTTAAAAAGCAAATAAAATATGCACAACTTTCTTCCTAAGGTACCTTCTCAGTTGTAAATTTGGAGGCTTGGTCCATGTTTGTTTCTGTTTCTTCTGCTGTGTGCACTCTCTATGGAAAAGTGAAGACTAGAAAAGAGTCAACAAAATGTAAGATGGGCTATCTGCAAGGGTTTCAATTTTGTTTGTAACAAGAATTAATACAAGAGGAAGCATTAAAATGTCTCATTACCACTGAAGCATTTTAGTTTAATAAGGATGGCTTAGACAATACATTCAGGTACAGGAGAGATGATTCACATAAAGCTTCTGTAAGAAAGGTCCCTTGAGCCTGGTTCTACCTCTGTCTTCACAGCTTTCAATTAACACTGCAGGTGGGCACAGAAACACTTTCAGCTCATTATTATCTTTTCAAATACTAGTGGACGTGTGATATTTAGCTGAAACAGTCCTTTTAAATTCCATTATAATTAAGAAAGCAAGAATGGGAAAAAAATACTGTTTTTCTTACCTATTAGTTCCTTTTTTTTCAGGGTAGAAGCAGCTTTATGCATTAATTTAAGACTTGCAACACCTGTGCTGCTAGGAAAAGCTATCTAAAATGTAGATCACTATACTGGGTCTGACTGAGATACAGTTCACTTTTCCTTAGCAGCCCTCACAGTGCTGTGCTTTGCATTGGTAGCTGGAAGGGTGTTGATAACACACCAGTGTTTTAGCTACTACTGAGCAGCATCAGTGCTGTCTCTCTAACACTCCTTCCCCCCATCAAGGGGCTGGGAGTGGGCAAGATGCTGGGAGAGGAACACAACCAGGCCAGTTGACCCATATAAACCAAAGGGATATTCCATACCATATGATGTCAGCTCAGATATAAAAGCTAAGGGAGAGAGGAGGAATGGGGGGCATTTGTTATTCTACACTGTTTGCCTTCCGAAGCAACTGCTATGTGTGCTGAAGCCATGCTTCTGAGGTAGTATCTGAACATTGTTGGCTGATGGGAAGTAAAGATTAATTTTTCCCTTTGCTTATGTATGCACAAACATTTGCTTGGTGTTTTTTTTTTTTTTTTTGCTTCAGTAAACTGCCTTATCTCGACCTACGAGTTGTTTTCCATCTTATTCATTCCCCTGTTTCACTGAAAAGGGAGTGATAGAGTGGCTTGGTGGACACCTGACACCCAGCCAAGGTGAAAATACTACAATCACAGAATCATAGACTGGGTAAGGTTGGAAAAGACCTCTGGAAATCATCTAGTCCAACTCCCCTGACAAGGCAGGGTCACCTAGAGTAGGTTACACAGAACACATCCAGGTGGGTTTTGAATGTCTCCACAGAGGGAGACTCCATGACCTCCCTGGGTAGCCTGTTCCAGTGTTCTGCCACCCTCAATGTAAAAAAGTTCTTCCTCATGTTCTCACAGTCTCTCCTCATAAGAGATGCTCCAGACCCCTAATAATTTTTGTTACACTCTGCTGGACCCTCTCCAGTCGCTCCTTGTCTTTCTTGTACTGAGGAGCCCAGAACTGAACACGATACTCCAGATGTGGCCTCACTGGGGCTGAGTAGAGGGGAACAATCACTTCCCTTGACCTGCTGGTCACACTCTTCCCAATTTACCCCAGGATACCATTGGCCCTCCTGGCCACAAGGGCACTCTGCCAGCTCATGGTCAACTTGTCATGCACCAAGACTCCCACATCCTTCTTTGCAGAGCTGATCTCTAATAGGTCAGCCCCCAACCTGCACTGATACTTGGGGTTATTCCTCCCCAGGTGCAGGACCCTACATTTGCTCTTGTTGAACCTCATTAGGTTTTTTTCCTCCCAACTCTCCAGCCTATCAAGGTCCCACTGAATGGCAGCACAGCCTTCAGGTGCATCAGCCACTCCCCACAGTTTCGTATCATCAACAAACTTGCTGAGGGTACATTCTATCTTTTCATCCAGGTCACTGATAAATGAGTTGAATTAGACCCGGCCCAGTATTGATCTCTGGAGGATGCCACTGACTACAGGCCTCCACTGGATTCCACTCCACTTAGATCTTAAGAGCGATGATAGCTTGAAGCTTAACTCAAATACTTGACTTATTGTCCTGGGTAACCCAAAAAATGTGTGTTGTATTTCATAGTGCCTCTATGCCAACCTGCCCAAGATTGTTACTGTCCCTTTAAGACCCAGGGGCCAGAAGCAGAAACGGAGTGGTTTACCCTGGGTTTGCAGAGACAGGGGTTTGGGGGGTCTCTTTAAGAGACAAGGAATACTCGCACAGAGTTCTTTTTTGGTTCTCTTCAGGCTTCCAAGAGATTTTCCGTGGGCAGGGTCTCTGAGCTGAGGCATCATGAGGCAGATCTCTTTTGTTTCTCTCCAGGCACTGGAGAATTTCTAAACATTTTTAATATTTTTGGCTGCTGTTGCCAAGGCAGCCCCCACTTCTTGAGCTGGGATGTTTTCATCAGACCTTTTTCACTGTTGCCACTCAGGATGATCATGCTGGGACATCGGACTCTCTCACTCCACAAGTTTTTCATCCTTTGCTCCAGTATTTCGCAGCCTCCAACTGCTGATGGAACTGCCGCCACCGGGAAAGCCCCTGTTGGGTGGCATGGAGGAAGCAGCCCAGCAGCATTGACTCTTGTTTTTGGACAAAATAATAGTTCTTCCAGGTTTTTGTTTTGTCCTTGTTCTTTGTTGGTTGCTGTTTAGGGGAGGAGGGAGTTTTGCAATCGCGGAGGCTTGGTTGCTGTGTTGTTTTTCCTTTGTTCTCTCTACCATGTGGTCTGCAGAAGGGGGTCTTGTGGTCCATGAGGTCTGTTACTTTTTTTTAGTAAACTCTTATTTTTTCACTTATATCTTCTCCCATTCATCACTCTTTATTGGTGAAAGAGGAGTGGTTAAAACTAAAAGGGGAGGTAACTAATTTTGGAATCTCCAGATAATTGTCTTAGTTTAAGACACTTCTGGAGGCACAAATCAGAAATGTTACTTGCTCAAATATCCAGAAGCCTTCCAATGAAATAAAAAATGGTAAATAAATTTGAGTCTCTTTGGGTGATCATTCTCATGATCAGGGATGCAATATAATGAGAGAAACACTGAAGAAAGCTTGTCATTAGCTGTAAATTGAAGGCACTTTCAGAAAGTGCTGCTTAAACCTTGAAAGACATGCTGTCTTTCCACCTGCTACCTAACGTGTATGTTAGAGCTGTATTAAAGCAGTCTCATAATGTCCCTGCCCACAGCACCATAGCTCAGAAACAGCTTCTGATTCATTAGATGAAATTCACATTTTAAAAAGCTCATATACTGTGCTGGTTTTGGCTGGGACAGAATTCGTTTTCTTCATAGTGGCTATTATTTGGGCTATTTTGGATTTGTCTTGAATACAGTGTTGATAACATAGATGTGTTTTATTATTGCTGAGCATGGCTTACATTGAACAAAGGCCTTTTCTGCTTTTCTTACTTCCACACTGGCAAGGAAGAAATTGGAGGTGCATGGGAGGTTGGGAGGAGACACAGCCAGGACAGGTGACCCAAACTGACCAAAAGGATATTCCATACCATGTGACATCATGCTCAGTATATAACGTGAAGGGAAGAAGGAGGAAGGGTGAGGATGTTTGGAGGAATGACATTTGTCTTCCCAAGTAACCATTATGCATGATGGGGCCCTGCTTTTCTGGAGATGGCTGACTACCTGCCTGCCCATGGGAAGCAGTGAATTCCTTGTTTTGCTTTGCTTGTATGCACAGCTTTTGATTTTCATATTAAACTGTCTTTATCTCAACCGATGAGTTTTCTAGCTTTTACCCTTCTGATTCTCTGATTTTACTGGTGGGGGTGTTAGTGAGCAGCTGCATGGGGCATGATTGCTGGCTAGGGTTAAATCATGACATGTACATATATCCTAACCCCAGGCATATCTTCAGCATACTTTACTGCATACAGATCTATCTAAGCTGATGCTGTCATGTTGTATAAACATAGGGTATCTAAGTGCATTGTTATGAACTTCAAAAAAGGCAGCAGATTCCCAGCTCGTTACAATGTATAATGAAATAATGTACTGATCACAGAATCAACTAGGTTGGAAAAGACCTCTGAGATCATCAAGCCCAACCTATGACCGAACACCATCATGTCAATTAGACCATGGCACTAAGTGCCGTGTCCAGTCTTTCTTTAAACACCTCCAGGGACAGGGACTCCACCACCTCTCTGGGCAGTCCATTCCAATATTTAATCACCCTTTCTGTGAAGAAATTCTTCCTAATTTCCAACTTAAACCTCCCTTGGCACAGCTTAAGACTATGTCCTTTTGTCCTATCACTGGTGGCCTGGGAGAAGAGGAAGACCCTCACCTGGCTACAACCTCCTTTCAGGGAATTGTAAAGAGTGATAAGGTCTCCCCTGAGCCTGCTCTTCAGTCTAAACAACCCCAGCTTTCTCAGATGCTCCTCATAAGACATGAACTCCAGACCCTTTGTGGCAGGACCTTTCACCTCCTGATACAGCAACACCTTATCTCCCCTCACATAAGGCTAAGTTGGACTGGAATGATTTGTCATGTGATGAATTATCTCAGCTGAAAACCTCCTTAGCTAGCAATACACATCCTGTCTTGAATGGTGAGAAAGGAAAACCTAAAATTAGTGACTGCAGAACACAAGCACTTCTACAACTATAAAAGACCACTATGCATTTCATGAAATCAGAAATCTCTTATACACTCTCTGAATATGTAAAAAGTTCTCCTCAATGTGAAGATATTACTTCCCTGGGATTGAGAGGAATTAGGAGATTATATGCACACCACTATCATTCATTGGTAAGCAACATTGACTCCTAATCTATATTGTTTCTTCGCTAGCCGTAACATAGGTAACTTTATTATCGTGCACTATATCTTTATCTACTATGCTGGAAACTAAGAATTTAGACTCCCTCTGATTTCATCAGAGGGAGAAAAGAATGTAGGATTTGAGCTAAAATGTCTAGAAAAATTAAGTTATATTAAACCACAGTAAGTTAGAAATAAGTCTCTATGCTTTCTAAGTGTCTCTAATAAGAAGCAGCATGTTAGCTGCCTTAGTAGCTATAGAGGGCTAGTGCCCTAAAAATCCAGATAAGATTTAGTGTTTCATAGACATAATTAAAAACACAGTACAATATGGTTTTGTATTTTCTAGCTAGAACGATTCACGTAAAAATAAGATAGTATTAAAAGCACAAACAAGACAGAATGATTCATGCAAATAAAATAAAATTAAGGACAAAAATAGGATAATTCATGTAAATAAGATAAAATTAGGGACAAAACCAAGATAGAACATGCACATACACATGCATGGAAAAAACAATTTACGTAAAATTACACTGAAGCTATAATGTTTTTCACATGTAATAAAAATTGGCATTTGAGGCCTGAGCAATCTATACATACCTACCTACCTACCCCTGCTACTGCTGCTGCTGCTTTTTCTGCATGCATCCACACAGAAGAAGAAAGAAGAAAAAGATGGAGAAGCTACTGCTGTTGCTGTTGCTGCTGCTGCTGCCCTCATCGAGACTCTACCCCAGAGAAAGGCTTGGGAGCTGTTGCGGCCTTGTTTGGAACTCTTCCTGGCTTCAGAGGCCTTGTAAAACTTTTGCAGTTTTCCAAGGCCTCCCCCTTAAACCACTCCTGCCTGAGGCCTGCTGCACAGGGAAACTCTGGAGAATTCTAACAACTTTCCGAGACTTTGCTCTGAGAAGGAATCCTTTTAGCTAATACGAACTGCACCTTCAGATTGTGGTTTTAACAGACTGATGTTTTTATCCAATAAATAATTTTTAGTATTAGATATAGTCTCCAGTAGAATGGCTCCCCCTGAAACACAGTAACACTACTAGTAGTGTTTCTTTTTGTTTATTCTGTGTAGTAAGTAAATCTGTTTTAAGTCTTATGTCTGTTTTCCTTGGTCTCCTCAATAAATAATTCATGTTGTAGTAGGCTTGATCGGTCATTATTAAAAATTTGCAAGTTAGAGTGGCTTTCGGGGTTCTGACTGACTCAATAAAGCTGCTGCCTACTGCCAGAAACCTGGGCAAAGGCAGGGATTTTTCTAAGATCTTCTCTCTCACATTTGTAACACTCTTCACCAGTTTCATTGCCCTTTCTGGACTCGCTTCAGCACCTCAATGTCCTTCTTGAAGTGAGGGGCCAAGAAGTGGACACAGTATTTGAGATGTGGCCTCACCAGTGCTGAGTACAGGGGGAAGTCACTCCTCTAGTCCTGCTGGCTACACTGTTTCTAACACAAGGCAGGATGCCATTGGCTTTCTTGGCTACCTGGGCACACTGCTGGCTTGTGTTCAGCTGGCTGTTGACCAGCACCGCCAGGTCCTTTCCAGTCACTCTTCCCCAGGCCTGTAGCACTGCATGGGGTTATTGTGGCCTGTTGAGGTCTGCGTCGGAGAAGGGAACAGACAGCACACCAATATGATGTGGAACTGATTCCAGTTTATTCAGCAAGTGAAAAAACTTATATATGTTTTGTGTACGTGCAAGATACAATCAGCATAGTTTGTGCCAAAGGCTAAAAATATATCTGTTCATGGTCAAATCTCCAGGTGTTCAGCTTCATTCCTCCCGTGCTGTCAGCGGAACTTTTTTATGGTCTTGTTTATCTTTCTCGTGATTCTCTGCCGGTAACTTCCTAACTCGGGCTGCTATGTTTAACATTCCTTTGTCTAGCTTCTGTTCCTTCTGCCTCACACAATTTATGATCAAAGACACATTACGGGATTCTCTTGTACACCGGCTGGAAGCTTATAGCCCCTGTAAAGGTCCCAGCAGTGGCCAAAGTGTTGGACATGGCACTTTATCTTGTTGAACCTCATAATACTGGTGTAGGCCCATCTATACAGCCTGTCCAGATCCCTCTGCAGAGCCTTCCTACCCTCCCACAGATCAACACTCCCACACAACTTGGTGTTGTCAGTGAATTTACTAAGGGTAGACTTGGTCCCCTCATCCAGATCATCAATAAAGATAATAAACAGGACTGGGCCCAACACTGACCCCTGGGGGACACCACTAGGGACTGGACACCAACTGGATGCAGCACCATTCACCACCACTCTCTGGGCCCAGCCATCCATCCAGTTCTTAACCCAGTGAAGAATACACCTCTCCAAGCTGTGGGCTGACAGCTTCTCCAGGAGTATACCATGGGAAGCAGTATCAAAGGCTTTACTGAAGTCCAGGTATATGCATCCACAGCCTTTCCCTCATCCACTAAGCAGGTTGCCTGGTCATAAAAGATCAGGTTAGTCAGGCAGGACCTGCCTTTCCTAAACCAGTGCTGGCTGAGTCTGATCCCTTGGTTTTCCTGTATGTGCCGTGTGATCACACTCAAGATGATCTGCTCCATAACCTTGCTGGGCACCAAGGTCAGGCTGATAGGCCTGTAGTTCCCTGGATTGTTGGAAAGGAAGAAACAGGAAAGTCCTATAAATCTAACTACTTATCCAAAGATGCTAAGAATGTAGAAACTAGAAGAGACATTGAAATGAAAGCAGTGTTTGTCTGAATGTTTATAGAACAGCTTTGGCTGACCAAAGGTCTTTCTCTCTTTGTTAAGAATGTGATTTACTAACAGACATACCAAACCAGAACAGACCCTTCTTCCCTGGCTTGCCAGGAAGGGACCCCAATAAGATTTAGAGATTAGAAAGTAGTAAAACATGGTAATGTACTGATTCCTATAGGATGCATGTAAATGTAGAAAATTTGTATTCAGTACTAGATTGGTTGATGAGAAAGTAGAATATTCAACATAGAAAGAGATATAAGTCATTGTAAAAGGAGAGCTCGCTCTCTTGCTCTTACTCTTATACTCTTGCTCTCTTACTCTTATACTCTCCCTCTCTTATGCTCTTACTCTTACCCTCTTACTCTCCTGCTCTTACTCTCTCTTGCTCTTATGCTCTCTTGCCTTGTGCTCTCTCCTGTTCCTGTGTCCTCTAGCCTGCTCTGAGCTAACACCGAGCTGGGCTCTTTTCACACACACTCTATGTAATAAACTTCAAAACTTAACCATAGAGATCTCGGCTGAGTACTGTCTCAGACTGTTCTGGCACGTAACTGTTTTCTACACTGGATCTTCCTTCCAGCCCTTCTTGTAGATAGGCATCACATTGGCCAACTCCAAGTCACCTAGAACCTCCCCAGTTAGCCAGGACTGGTGATAAATGATGGAAAATGGCTTAGTAAGCTCTTTTGCCATATAATTCCAATAATAATTTCTGGGTGAGGCATTTCTTAGGAAGCAGGTAGCCTCTACCCTATTTATAACCTGTGCTCTAACCTGACAAAACTTGGAGGCTCTCAATTTACTTTAAACTGGTTGCATTACCATTTAAACACTTCTCTGTCTCTACAATTCTTTAAGTAAAAATCCATCTCCTATTTTATCTCCAAAGCAACATTTTCAATCTAAGGTACAGGACCATGTGATCAGTAACATGTCTGGAAATCTGGCGTCATCACAATAGCTTGTGTAAAGTGCCCACAGGACCATGGACCAAGCCCACCACCACCTTCAAAGGCTGGAAATGAAGAGAGTTATTCCCGTAGTTTTTTTCATCTTAAGATGTGTATTTACAAAAGGCGTATTCACTCTTTTCATTAGCCTAATCAAGCGTCAATATTACAAAATTGTCCAATTAGAGCCAACCCAGGACACTTGTGTAAAGTGCCCACAGGACCATGGTTTTTAGTTGAGGAGTGTCATGTGTGATGATCTCAAGACAGCACACAGAGGTGGCCTGAGTCAAAAAGAACAGGTCACAGAAACAGAAATATGATCACAGCAGAAAACACCCAAAACAACTCATGTGGTTCATCTATGCCAGAGCAATCAACAATTTAATAGTAACCTGTGTTTCACCAGTTTGCACAGACACTAGGATAAATATCATATACGAAAATGACATTTAGATTTTGTTGTATTTAATTCCATGATAGCTCATGTACATCTACCCTGTCTCTGTCTGGTTTTTATGCTTCTAATTCTGCAGTATTTGCAAACATTTGAAGCAGAGCAATGTAGTCAATACTGAGTATACACCTGTACTTATACAGGAAAATGTAATTCACTTGAATTTCCCACCGGAGTCATTTCTGTTATCAAGCAGATGTGAACTATTTCCTGTTTTCAGTAGAGCCAATAGACTTTATCATAGCAAAATTAAATTATTCTTCTATTATGTTGTGGCTAACCCAAAATGTTACTGCATTCTATATCCATCTGTGCCCAAAAATTGCTGCTGTCTCTTTCAGACCTTGAAGCCAGAAAATGGAACTGGGCAGGATGGGGGGGAGGGGGGGGAAGGGAGGGGGGAAGGGGGGGTGTTGCCATGGTCCCTTTTTTAAGTTGGAGCCCAGAAGCAGGGAGTTCTTTCTATCTCCTGACAGCGTTTGCTGAAGGTGGAGGCTCCACTTCAGAGTTGCTTTGGGTAGTTGGGGTTTTTTTCTGGGCTTGTAACAGTAGCCACTCAGAAAAACTTCATTTTGCATTAAAAAACCTGTTTTGGAGTGAACTTTGCGAAGTAAGCCAGTCCTTGGGACTGGCTCATCCCACATCAGTGCGGACAGACTGGTTCTTCCCCCCCCCAACACACCCGCAGTGTGGAGGACAACAGCACCAACACTGGCAGAGTCAGCAAGAAGCAGTGGGCAGTGGTGCTGCCCAAAACACGCTGGTAATTCATCTGCCACTAGAACTGCTTCATAAGCTCCTACCTTCCCGGAAGGGTTTGCTGCTTTCCCTTTGTCTCCCGCCTGTGAAGGCCACCATTTTGGGGGGACGGTCAGACAACATTTTCCCTTTGTCTCTCTACACATGGGAGCCCATGGCAGGCAACATCTTGGAAAGGGTATTTCCACCATTTTGGGTTTCTCTTTGTTCTCAGGGAGTTTGTAAGATTTAGCAATTTTGTATCTAGTGATTATTGACTGTTATTTTTTTCCTGTTGCAGTTTTGCTTCTTAGTAAACTTATCTTTTCACTTATATCTACTTGTATTTCATTTCTCCTTATTGGTGGAAAGGGATTGGTTTAAACAAAGGGGGATAATTCATTTTAGTGTGTTCCCATTTAAATTGTCTTAAACCAATACATATATATTATCCTATTCTTATCTTTGAATTTTATTCCTCTTCTACTGCCCATGGGAAGCAGTAAAAGAATTTCTTGCTTTGCTTTGCTTGCATGCTCAACTTTTGCTTTTCCTAATAAACTGCAGTCTGGGGTTAAACCATGACAAAAGACTATTTCTTTCACATTGGAGAAGTCTGCAGAGAACTGTCTCCCATGGGAGGGATCCCACGGTGCAGCAGGGGAACAACTCCTCTCCCTGAGTACTGGGAGAAGCCATGGGTGATGAACTGACTGTAACCCCCATTCCCTGTCTCCTTGTGCTGCTGGGGTAGGAGGTAGAGCTGAGGAGGAAGGGATGGGGGAAAGGTGTTTTTAAGGGTCTTACTTCTCATTATCCTGCTCTGATATTTTTAGTGTAATAAATTCAGTTAATATCTCTAAGTTGAGCCTGTTTTGCCCATGATGGTATTTGATGAGTGATCTCTCCCAGTCCTAATCTCAACTCATGAACCCTGTATTATATTCTCTCTCCTCTGTCCAGCTTCAGAGGGGAGTGAGAGAGCAGCTTTGGTGGGTGCCTGGCATTTGGCCAGTGTCAACCCACTACAGTCTTTTTGGTGGAGAATTCAGGCAGTCATAAGGATTTTGAGATAAAGATAGTAATTGGGAGAGGTAACAGTTAAAACAAGTACTGAATAGTGTTATAGAGTAGAATTATTGTTGGAATTTTTGTTGCAATTGTGATGAAGGGTTGAGGGGTGGATTTTGTGCAAATTGTTCGTTTTGTCCTGTGTTGTTGTTGTGGGTTAGGTTTCTGAAGTGAATTTTTCACTGTTTCCAGGAAAATGCTGGAAGGGTGGGGGGGTGGGGGGGTGGAGGATGGCTTTCTAGGTGAATAGACTGATTAAGAAACAAAGGGAGTAGCTAAGCCCTCTGACATACTGCTGAAATGGTTTGGGGAGGGGAACAGAGTTTGGCAGTTCTTAGCTGGAGTTTGACTGAGACTCTGGCAACTGGCAGTGCCAGGAGGCCAGCACAGTCTGCATGAGTTTCAGAGGAATCACCATACACACCCACACACACCCACACCCACACCCCCTCCTCCTCTGTCTTGTCTAAGCTGCCATTATTCATGGGAAGGTTCCGAGCTTGCATCGCAGAGCCTTCTGACAGCTGTGAGTCACTGCAGCTTTCTGCCTCGCCAGAGCTGCCAGCTCCCCCTGCCAGCCATGGATGAGTTACTGCACCTTCTCCACCTTGCTTGAGCCACCAGCGCCCCCTTCCGGTTATGGTAAAAACTACACCAAGGGGGAAACACATGGATGGGTAGGCGGGTGGGCGACTTCTATTATTGTGTTGTTGTTTGTTCTGCCTTGTTATAGATATATTTTCTAGTAAAGAACTGTTACACCTTTTCCTATATTTTTGCCTGAAAGCCCCGTAATTTTGAAGTTACAATAATTTGGAAGGAGGGGTTGTCTTCCCATTCCAAGAAGGCTACCACCTTCCTTGGCAGACATTTTTCTTTTAAACCAAGACATTTGTAAAGATGTTATTTTGGTTCTGGTGTAGGGAATTTTTTTTTTCTTTTGTTTAGTCTGTTTTTTTTGGTTGTTTTAAGTGAAGGTTGTATGCTGAATGTGGATTTTAATGATAGTTCTTAAGTATGTGATTTACAGAGGGGAGGAGTGGAATGTATTGGGTTTGCATGGCCTGGTTTTGGTCGTGGGTGTGGCATTTGTTATTCTACAATGTTTGCCTTCTGGAACAATGGCTACACATGCTGAAGCCCTGCTTCCTGGAAAGTGACTGAACATCACTCACTGATGGGAAGTAGAGATTAACTTTTCCCTTTCTTTATGCACATGCAAACTTTTGCTTGTCTTTTTTTCTTTAGTAAACTGCCTTATCTCAACCTATGAGTTGTTTTCCATCGTATTCTCTCTTCCCTGTCCCACTGGGAAGGGGAATGATAGAGCATTTTGGTGGAAACCTGTCATCCAGCCAAGGTCAAACTACTACACTGCTGCATTTCAAAAAAAATCAAGAAGGGAGATGGCACTGGTGAACTCCTTTCTCAGGAGAGACCAGGAAAGCTTATCAGTTTAATTGAAAACACTAAAGTGATCTTCTACTTCCTATAACCCAAGCGATTTCATTTAGCAAATATTATATGCTGTAATAGATCATTTAAGAACTGTATTAAGATATTGATCCCTGTCTACCTCCCAAACAAACTACAGATGCATTCAAAACTGAAGACCCTGAATATTATGTTTTACTTGCAAACAGAGATGGAAGTAAGAGAAACGAAGCAGAAGGAAGATTTCCAATCTCTTCCCCAGAAAAAGGACTGCTTATCTAGAGCTTTTCTTTTAAGTCAAGTGAAAGCTCATATTCTGTTGGAGTCTGGAATTATGAGAAATGTTTCTTTGCAAGTTTAAGAGATTTTAGAATCTCTGACAAACAGTGTTTTTAACCTTTGTTCATGGAAAAAGGGCTTTTAAGCTCTGGAATGAAGCAGAGTTTTCAAGAGTGTGTATTAGATAGTAGAATAGTGTGTAGTTTTATCACAGGGTAAGAATTTTAGATATATGGGGGTTTTAGGATGGTAAGCAGGTGAAGACAAGATGGAGAAGTCCACGTGGCTTTTGGGCTTCCTCCTTCTTCCTCACCTACTCCATCTTCTGCTGTGAAGTGGCACAGTATAGTTGGTTTAGAGTAGAGTCTAACTTTCTAACATGGATAATAGTTATTGGAGTGTCGCAATATGACACGAGATAAATCACACACAGACAGCTCTTCTCAAAGACGAGAGAGGAAAGGGAGAGTTTATTATGAAACTAGAACTTATATAGCATTGCAAAAAGTGAACAGTCATTGGAAAAGAAGGTTGCCACCTCTCTAATCACACTGGTCAATACAAAGGTCCATCAATTCTCACTTCCTTTAGAAAAGAATGTAAACAATTGTTATTTACAGAGACGTGTGTGTGTGTGTGTGTGTGTGTGTGTGTGTGTGTGTGTGTGTGTGCGCGCGCGCGTGCGTGTGTGTGTGTGTGTGTGTGAACTCACTCCAGGAATTCAAAAACATCAGAAGGCTAGAAAGAAACATGCAAAAGCAAGGGCAACATTGGAGAAGTATTATAAATACTGATTACGTGGATTGTAGTATAAATGTACACACCACCCTGTGTGTGGGGGGGATTTGGGGTTTTGTGCCTTGAACTGACCTGCAATGAAGAGCTCTGCAGGTCAGGAGAAGAATGTAGTGATAAGAAAGAATAAACTATGAAGAAAACATAAGAAGACACAACTCACGGCCTTTCCTTTTCAAGATCTCTGGCTGGGGAAAACAAAATTGTACATTCTTGGGGTCAGGAAAACAGCCGGCCGGCAGAGACACACAAAAATATTTTTTTATAAACCTGAGAATATTCTGTTTTTGTTTTTCTTAGTGTCTACGGTAAGCCTCATGTAAACTAGCACCCATACAAATCCTGTAGAAGGACAAGATGTCAGTTTTAATGTCTGGTGCTCAAGCCAACTAATGTAATTACTGAAGGCCCTACTCAAGCCATCTCCAACAGCATCTGAAATCCCCTTGGCTCCCAGTGCAGTGAGCAGATGGAGAAAGGGCTGTATTCAGACTGCTGGGTCCAGATGTCAATCTCATACAGTATGATGACTTCTTTTCAGGAATCAGGACATAACAGCTTTAGACAGTGATTGCTCTGAATTGTTCACTGCTCTCTTGAAACTAGATGCACATGGTCCAAATCCTTACCTGTTCCTGTGTAACTTTAGCTCATTTCTTTCTTTGCCAGCTCGTTTCTTGTTTCTCTGTGAACACGGTGATGAATTGGTGATGGCTGAAAGTGTGCACCACAGTCTTTAACTAGTATAGTCAGTAATGCATTTTGCATTTTGATTAAGCAGCAAACCTGGACCATCAGCATGCAAGTATGCATAAGGAAATGATTAGATACATGCACAATTGTGGACCGCACAGACTTCATATTACAATTACTATTATTCTTCCCTGTACAGAAATTTTTAAACTTTACTCTTTTCTACTGTTGCCCTTAAAGTGGATGTTCAAAACCATTGCTGAGCAACAAGCATTTAAGATTGCTTTATTTTCTGTCCTCTAGCAATGAAAGTTATTTTGTCTTTAAAATTTATGAGGTTGCAATTGCCATTCCAGAATATTCAAGAAACCACCACACATCAACTCTTATAAAGACTCTCTCTCCTTCCCCTGCTAGCATGGTTTGGATGTTGTAATAAGCATCCTGAGTGTCATGAGTGATACAGAGAAACCCTCCTTAAGGATATGCTTCAGAAATATTCTTGTGAACAGTCACAAAAAAGAGGTCAGGAATCAACTAAAAGAGAAAGCAGAAATGGACATAAATACACTATCAGACCACCTCTTCTGAGAAGTTCTGAGTTGCTGTAGGACCCTCTGGCTGCATTACTGCAAGTCATACTAACAACTAATTTCCTTCAACAGACACACGTGTTAGCGTCCAGAAACACACATAATCATGAATGGATTACATGCAGGTGCTTACTAATGGTGGCATTTGTTTTATTTTTTCATCAGCAGAAGTACAGTCATAAGTCCTATTACAGGACTACCAATATACTTTATCTGTTTCTATTCTACTGCTGGTTGCAACATTCAGTACCCCTGGATCTGTTTCATTTTTAGAACCTTTCCATTTAATGCACCAAGGGGTGTTTGCCATATATTGAAATTTTTGAAGCACACTCATTGACTATGCACTATCCCAAAACTCAGCTTGACCTTTCTCTCTTGTCCTTCACACCTCCATACAAGAACAGCATCTGAAACATTAACTTTTTGATATTTTGGCAAAACACATTCTCACCTAGCATTGTCTTCATTTCTAGTCATGGAAGAGTCCCAATTTACAATTTGCCCCACTTTGCAAAGGCTCAGAATGCAATCCTGTTTTCTCAAAGGTTTCATCCATTCTCGCACTACCTTCCAAGTATCTAATCACTTGTCTTGTTTCTGACACCTGCTTGCATGAAATTGTTCTATTTTTTTGAATTTCAGGTAATTTTGATGTTATGATTCCCTAATTTATTGGATCTCCTCCTGCTTTTGATATTGGCAGACAAGTGGTTATTCTACTGGTGTTTTGCATATTGGGAAAGTCTCTAATCAATCCAATCATTACATTTAATGCCTGATTTGTGTTAGAGACTTTTATCACTTGTGATTTTGGTTGCACATCTTTCTTCATTCTAGAATGAAGAGTTGTCAGCTGATTTTTTGGCATTTCACATCCCAGGGTAACATTGGTTCCTACTGATGGCACTAGTGGCCATAAAACAATCAACTTCATAATCAATTTGAACATTTGAAATGATTAAACACGTTTTAGCTGCAGCTTTGTTGGTCCTACAGTTTGCGCAGTCTACAGTCTAAGAAGAATATTTTTCACTCTGGTATAATGTATCCAGGTATCCATGCCAGCCACTTTGACTGCTGTAAAGGTAGTCAGCAATACTTGATAAGGTCTGTTTCACCTTTTTTTAATGGTTCTTCATTCTAGGTTTTAATGTACACCTCATCTCCTGGGTGTATGTCATGAACTGGATTCCTGAGAGTCAGCAGTCTGTTCCACACAAGGGTGCTCTGAAGCTGGGCTAGTTTTTTTAAGAGACAGAACATAATTATATACTTCTTGCTTTCCTGTGACATGTACATTTGGATTAGGTTCAGGAGATTCATATGATTTCCCATACAATATCTCATAGGGACTGACTGACATCCCACTTTTAGGTTTTATCCAAATCCTCAGCAGTGCTATTGGCAAAGCTTGTGGCCACTGCAGTTTAGCCTCCTGGCATATTTTATTCATTTGTCTTTTCAATGTTTGATTCATCTTCCCTACTTGTTCACTTGATTGGGGGCTCTATGGAGTATGGAGATTCTAAGCTATTCTTAACAACTTACTTACCTCTCTCACCACTGTGGCTATGAAATGTGGGCCCCTGTCTGATGATATTTTTAAAGACACCCCGAATCTTGGAATGATTTCTTGTAACAACTACTTAACTGTTTCTTTTGCCTGATTTGTGCGACAGGGAAGGGCTTCTGGCCATCCAGAAAATGTGTCAACGCCTACTAACAGATATTTATATCCTCGAGTTCTTGGTAGTTCTACGAAATCTACCTGCCAGTAATCTCCTGGTTCTATTCCTATCCGGATTCTTCCTAGCTGTGCTTGTCATTTGGCTACTGGGTTATTCTTTAAAGAAATTTCACACTTTGACATTACTGACTTTGCCATTGTTAACATCTGTACTGAGATCAAATTTCATTTTAACAATTTCACCAATGCCTCTGCACTCTAATGACATTCATTGTTTAATTTGTAGAATTTCTCTCATTATCAAGGGGGGTACCACTATTTGTCTTTGTACAGTTACATACCACCCTTCTGAATTCTTTTGTGCATTTAGTGAACGTCACAGTCTCTCATCCTCTTTTGAGTATTTTGGTTTTGGAGGCAAATTGAATTGAGATACACTGTTTTTTAAAGGTATCAATGCCATTGCAGTTTGCACTTCTCAAGCGGCTTGTCGAGCTGTCCAATCTGCCTTCCGGTTTCCGTCATAAATTTTGGAGCTTCTTGATTGGTGTGCCTTACAGTGCATAATTGCCACTTGTTCAGGTTTTTGCACTGCTTTTATTAATTGTGGGACTGCATCTTGATGTGTAATATGCGTGCCTGGAGAAGACAGCGGTCCCCTTTCTTTCCACAGTGCCCCGTGTACATGCACCACTCCAAAAGCATACTTTGAATCAGTCCATATATTTACCTTTTTCTTTTCACTCACCTCTAATGCACTGGTTAGAGCAATTAGTTCTGCTTGTTGGGCAGATGTGTTTGGTGGTAAGGCTTTTGCTTCTACTACTGCGTCTACTGTTGTTACCACATATCCAGCGTATCTGGTCCCGCTGTCCACAAAACTGCTTCTATCTGTAAATAACTCCCAGTCTGGTTGCTCTAGTGGGACGTCTTTCAGATCTGCTCTACCCGAACAGGTGTGTTCTATTACTTCTACATAGTCATGCTCCAATTTGCCTTCTTCATTTGTTGTACTTAGAAACAAGGCTGGATTCAAAAGGTTAGTTGTCTTTAATGTCACATCATCCTGTTCTGTTAGAATTACCTGGAATTTCATTATTCGGCTTGGGGATAGCAAATAGCTCCCTTTTTGTTCCAGAACAGTAGTTACCATGTGTGGTACATAGACATCCATGTGTCTACCCATCGCGAGTTTTCTGGCTTCTTGTTTCAGTATCACTGTAGCTGCAACTGCCCGTAGACATGAAGGCCATCCATCACATTGTCAAGTTGTTTGGAAAAGTAACCTACAGGCCTTTTCCAACTCCTCAAACATTGGGTTAGTACTCTCAGTGCTAGGTGCAGCCTTTCATGTACAAACAGCTGAAAATCTTTGGACAAATCTGGTAGTCCTAACACTGAAGCAGTTGTCAAGACTTATTTTAGTTTACGGAAGGCCTCCTTCTGTGGCTTACCCCAGGTAAACGGTTGTGTTTTCTGAGCCTCATATAGGGTCTTTGCAATTAGTCTATAGTCTATGATCCACAGGTAGCACCACCCTGTCATTCCGAGAAAAACTCGCAGCTCATGTAGGTTCTGAGGCTCTGGAATAGCACAAATAGCTTGAATACGGTTAGTACTTAGTTTTCGTTGCCCTTGTAAAATCTCACATCCCAGGTAAATCACAGTTTGCTGAGCAATTTGTGCCTGTGCTTTAGACACCTTATATCCTCCCATTTTTAATTGGTTTAGGATTTCAATTGATACCTTTATGCAGGTTGCTTTTTCCTCTGTAGCTATCAGTATATTATCAACGTACTGTGACAACAGGTATTGTTCCCTCGGTACTTGCCCATTCTTAGTCTAGATATCTAGCTCCTTTGCCAGTTGATTTCTGAACAGAGTTGGACTGTTCTTGTATCCTTGTGGAAGTCGTGTCCAGGTGAGTTGACCTTTCCTCCTGTTTCTTGGATTTTCCTATTCAAAGGCAAACAGTTTCTTACTTTCTTTGTCAAGGGGTATGCAGAAAAAGGCATCTTTTAAATCAATTACAGTAAACCATTTATATTTGTCCTTTACGGATGTCAACAATGTGTAGGGATTAGCAACTACTGGATAAATGTCTTTGGTTATTTCATTTACTGCTCTTAAATCTTGAACTAGTCTATACTCACCATTTGGTTTCTTTACTGGAAACATTGGTGTGTTATATTCTGATTCACATTCTTCTAAAATTTGGTATTTTAAAATTTATCAATAATCTTTATTATTCCTTGCCATGCTTCTAGTTTAATGGGGTACTGTTTAATCTGTACAGCTTTTGCCTCTTCTTTTAGTTCCACATGTACTGGTTGTGCCAATTTAGATTTTCTTGGTATATCTGTTTCTCATACAGAAGGAATTACTGCATCTTCTACTTCCCTGGGAATAGTAGGAACCGGTTTTTCTTTTATCATTAAAATTTATCCTATCTTTGACTCAGGTATTTTCATTAAAAGTTCCCCATTCTCAAAGGTTATTACTGCATCAAGTTTTGCCAATAGATCTCGCCCTAAAAAGTGGAATTGGGCACTCAGGCACATATAGAAACTCATGTGTTAAAACTTTGTTTCCAAAACAGAAATCTAGAGGCTGCAGGAATGTCTGTTTTTCCTTCTTCTCTGTGGCTCTAACTACTGTTGTTGTTCTGTCCCCAATTTGTCTTTTTAAATCATTTAATACAGAATACTTCTTTATTCCCCCAATTGTATAGCCACCAGAGGTTCTTGCATTGATTTTTGTTCCGATTCTAGTCAGCTACTATACTCTCTCAACACCATCAATTTTGAAACATCCTGATCCTGATTAAACTGATTGTTCTGGTTAAACCGATTCGGGCACTCATTTTTTCAATGCCCTTCTTGTTTACAATAAGCACATTGGTTTAACCTTAATCCTGGCATGACTGTTCCCCCGCGCCTTTTGCCAAATCCGCCCCTACCCAGTCCACGACCACCTCTGCCACGTCCTCTGAAACCTGGATTCCCTTTTCCTTGTATTAGTGCCAAAAGATTTTGCTGCTGCTTTTTACTAGACTCCTTTTCCCTGTTATTGTATACTTTCCAGGCTACTTCAAGTAGTTTGTCTAAATTCCTCAATTCCCCCCCCCCCTTCTAACTTCTGTAATTTCCTCCTAATATTATCCTGTGACTGCCCAAGAAAAATGAGAGCAAGCTGAACTTTTGCTTGTTCTGTATCTATTTGAAGATCTGTATATTTCCTTGCTGTTTCTTTAAGCCTTTCCAAAAATGCAGTAGGGGATTCTTTGTTCTCTTGCCTTATCTCATACTATTTAGACCAGTTCATAGTTTTAGGCATAGCATTCTGAACCCCTGTCTGAATCCACTCTTGATATTTCTTCAGCCTCTGCATATCCTCATATGTATTAGGATCCCACCCTGGGTCCTCAGTTGGAAAATTCTGATCTAAAGTCCCCATCACCAGCGCATTCCTGATATCTTCCCTTGCCCTTTCCTTAGCTGCCCTAAGCACCATTTCTTTCTCAGTAGAATCCATTAAGGTATCTAATATTACTTGTATATCATCCCAATCAGGATTCTGAGTTTTCATAATCATTTTTACCACCCTTGCCACTTTATCAGGGTTTTCCCTGTAAGTTCCAGCTGATTGTTTCCAAATTACTAAATGTGCAGGGGAGAAAGGTACCTTTACAAACACTGGCCCCTCTGTTCCTACTCCTTGTCTCAAGGGGGCAATCACAGTCTGTTTTTGTTTGCCTAAGTCTTTTCCTGATCTAGACAGGACCAGGGCGAGCTTTGACCGAGTCTGATGAGATACTGGTGTCATTGATTAATTTTCCTCACTCTCACTACTGCTATCTTCCTCACGCACATTCCTTTTATTTCCCTGTATCACAGTCAAATTCTGATCATCTCCCGGGGAAGAAGGATCAGGTGAAGGCGGGAGAGGGGGGATAAAGAGGAAAGGGTGAAGTAGGGTTAGGTGAAGTAGGTGAAATAGGATTGGATGTAGTAGGGGTAGGTGAGATAAGGTCAGATTCCTTTGGTGCTGTTGAAACCACTTGTAAATCAACATCCATATCATTACTTAGACACAAACTTTCTTTTAGCACCAGATGTCCCAGACAATGTTTTCTTTTCACACAGACCTCACATTTATCATTCGCAAGTGCCTTAACCACCATCAATCCACACTCAGTCTTCCATTCTGACTTTTCTTGCAAATAGAAAAACAAGTCAACATATGAAACTTCATCTCATTTTCCTTCTCATTTACAAAACAACATCAACTGTAAAATAGTATTGTACTGCCAAGATCTATTCTCTGGCCACTTCTCCTCACCCTCCAAAGCATATCCCGGCCACCATACGTTACAATAATCAATTAACTTATCTTTACGTAAATCTTGCCCAAAACTATCCTGTTTCTAATGTGCTAATAAGCATCCCAAAGGAGAATTACGTGGTATGGGGGCATTGCCACCCAAAACCCCTTTAAGCTTCTCTATATTACAGCTACAAGACACCACAAATGCCAACATTGCAACGCTTTCGCAGTTGTGTAACGGACAGCGTCTAGGCAATACCAGGAATTCCTTTAGCCCAACCATGCATAGCTTTCGCTGCGTCTTATTGGCAGGCACCAGGCCAGACACCAGACCTGACTGAAAAGCACCTTACCTCTCCAGAGGGATGTTGTGAGCGGCAGAGACGGTCATGGCCGATGGGCTCCCCGAGAATCTCTTGGTGCTGGCTGGAGCATGATTGGGTTGCGAACTCACTGAGCAGCACTCACAGGGTCCCATCTGAGTCGCCAATAATGTTAGTGTCCAGAAACACACATAATCATGAATGGATTAAATGCAGGTGCTTTATTGAGGCATGCGGGAACTAGGGGTATAGCAACCCAAATGTAGCTCTGTCGTCTTTGTTCAAAATGCAAGTATTTATACCTTTTCATTTGTAACTAAAAATAGACACTCGCTTAAGCAATAATCACTATAACAACCTTATCGATATTACTTCATTAGTACCCAGCCCAAGCTTGTACCAACATGTACGGGTCTTATCTATAGGTATCTTAGAAACTCTAAATACTGATTCCCTTTACTACAGATATCTTAGCCTGCTAAACTATCCCAAATACCATTCATTCCTTCTACTTAGTTATACATGATTTTTAAAACATTTAACCCTATACTAACACACCCTGAACACAGACTGTTGCCAGCCAGACACATGCAGATAGCACTGGGAGTGCATCACTGGATGTCAGCAATACATGGGTAACATTGGTGAGGCTGAACAGCAGTTCAGTGAGCATAAAAATGTGGCTTGAGGGGATTCTTCTTCCCTTTTGCTGATATTTTTCAGGTGTTCTGTATAAGTATACATCACAGGTTGAGATAAGAACACTACTGGAAACAATGAGATAAAAAATGAGATGAAAAATTTAACAGTAAAACCAATATTAATAACAAAAGTGTATAAAAGAATGATTCACATTCAAAATTGCTCACCGCAGAGCCCTTGACAACAAACAAAACCAGATGACTCCCCTGCTACGTTTTCTCAACCAGAAGGAACTCCTTCTCCCTGGAAGTGAGAGTCCCTTTGCCCCCTGCCTCTGTCAATGAAGTAAAGATGTTATAGAATAACCTCGATGTCCTAGCCATGCTCCCTCCTGGCTATTGCAAAAAATTAACCCTGTCCTGGCTGTAACCAGGACATTATCCACCCCTTATTCTATACCATCTATATTGTGCTCAGATCCTACATCTTCCAACTACATATGTGTATATATATATAATAGCACAGGTATTCAAAGTCAATGATTGTCCCTCCAAGATGTCTGTGGAGTTGGTTTAGTCCATGACTGTGGGTTCTATCTGTCCTAGATGTCTTCCAGGGCAGGGGGGCTGGTGTGCTGTTGGGTGGTTGTAAGCTGCATCAGGCACTCATGACCAGTGTTTCTGGAGCAGTCCATCCTCATTGTCCATGGTAGTTATGGCACACAGTGGCAGTGTCATTCAGCAACCAATATTATACAATTCAACATTACAGACTGATCTCACCCAAAAAGCAAATCCCTTTGAGGTACACATCATGTTTTCTTCTCCATCTGCATTACCCACCAAGTACATCCAGGTCCTTGAGCAAAAATGATGCTATGGATGGGTTTCCTTTGCTTGAGGCACAACTAATCCAAACTGTCTTTCTTAACACATTCCTCATATGCACCACAGGGACTTTATCCCCTTCTAAGGTATGTGGAGGTT
Source organism: Certhia americana (assembly GCA_018697195.1). Lineage (NCBI taxonomy): Eukaryota > Metazoa > Chordata > Aves > Passeriformes > Certhiidae > Certhia > Certhia americana. The sequence continues at coordinate 15,472,921 of JAGMWU010000027.1, forward strand.
TTGATTGGGCAGGGCCAACTCAATTGGTAGAGCTTCTAGTATTAACTAAACAGGTGGCCTTTGCTAAATGTAGATCCTAATGTTTGAAGGTCCTACCACCTATTGCTTTCAATGTGGTTTTCAAGAGTCCATTGTACTGTTCAGTATTCCCAGAGGCTGGTGCATGATAGGGAATATGATATACTCACTCAATCCCATGCTATCTCTGGTCCAGGTGTCTATGGGGCTATGGGGCAGGATGCTTCCCACTGCCACAGGAGGGATTATCTGTTCTGCCTGTCAGATGGTGCAATAACTCAGGCATCTTTCTCTCATATAAGCCCCACATAAGCCTTGGTAAAGAACAGTTTGCCTTGTAGTGTCATCTTGGTGCCATGGGATTTATGCTTTCAGCTGACAGTAAACATCTTGCTGTGGAAGCAGATGTGGGGAGATAAGCTGGAATTTCCAACTGACAGCACATTACAAACTATAAAAGCTACACCAAACTTTCACAAAGCAGAAATCTCCTGCATATTCCCTGGAAATGTGTGGGGTCTTTTCCCCTAAGTCAGGATGCCTACTGTGTGGTTACTCTCCTGGGGGCTGAGTAAAAGGATTCTATGTGTACCTTATTGTGGAGGACAATAAGTCCCCTGTAGGAGGGCCTTTTGCCCTCCCATGGAGGAATCAGGCTGCTGTCCTGAGTCATCCCTAAGATAAGCAACCTACTTCAAGCTTACAGCAACCCCAGTAAACTACACCCAGCATACCTTGCTTCTTTCATGCAAATGGTCTGTATCCACCCCTTGTCTGTCTCTATAAAAACCCCAGCCTCAGCCTCTGTTTTTAGGAGCTCTCTCTTCCTGGCTCCCTTCGCAGAGATGCTGACAATAAAGCCATCTCTGTGGAATCGCTAGACAGACTCCTCTCTCTCTCCTTCCTGTGTCGGCCTGGGGATTCCAGCCTTGAGCTGAAAAATCACTATTGAACTGAGAATCACTATTGAGCTGGAATCCCCTTCACAGCTAAGGAAGTGGCAGTACCCCAGAAGGTGTTCTCCTTGGAGACACATCTCTCTGGGAAGGATACAGCCCTTGGGTACACTTCTTACCCAGCTTTCTGACTGTATCACCTTATCATCAATTGGTGGTAAGTTACATGGGCTCCTAACTTATACTATTTCTTTGCTGGCTATAATATAGGTACCTTTTATGTTGTGCACTGTTTTATGTAATCTTCTAGTAGTTCTTTGTTTTATACTGTATAGTAACTCTGTTTAAGGCCTTTTGTCTGTTAATCTCCTGTCTATTTAATAAATAACTCATTTTATAATAGACTTGATCTGCCATTTTTGAGAACTTGTGAGCCACAGAGATTTACATGCAGATCACCTGAATAAAGCTGCTGCCAAAAATCTGAACATAAGGCAGGGCTTGTCTAAAGCTTTCACTCAATCCATAATAGGCTATCATGGAAATGAGTCCTGTTGTCCAACTCAGTTCTTTCTGGGGTGCCATGTCACCACAGGACTTGCTTTTCAAGGTCCAAGATGGCACTCCAGGCAGTGGCATGAGGCACAGGGTACAACTCCAGCCATCCAGTGGTTGTTTCCACCACTGTAGGCATGTAGCACTTGCCTTGGTGGGTTTGCAGCATTGTGATGTAATCCATCAGCCAGGCCTCCCCATATTTATATTTTGACCATCATCCCTCATACCACAGGGGCTTTATCTGCTTGTCCTGCTTCATTGCAGCACGTTTCACAGTTATGGGTAACCTGGGACATATGTCCATGGTTAAGTCCACCCCTCGATCATGAGCCCATTGGTATGTTGCATCTCTTCCTTGATGACCTCAGGCGTCATGTGCCCACCAAGACAGTAATAATTCACCCTTATTATGTTGCCAGTCCAGATCCACCTGAGACACTTTAAACTTGGCAGCTGGATCCACCTGTCCATTGTTGTGATATTCTTCAGTAGCTGGACTCTTAGGCACATGTGCATTAATGTGACAGACTTTTACAGCAAATTTCTCTACCCAGGCAACAATGTCTTGCCCCACTTCAGTAGCTCAAATGGGTTTCCTTCTGTGCTGCCAATTGGTCTTTTTCCATCAGTCTAGCCACCTCCACAGAGCATTTGCTACCATCCATGAGTCAGTGTAGAGGGAAAGCACTGGCCATTTCTCTCATTCAGCCATATCTAAAGCCAGATGGAAAGCTTTCAGCTCTGCAACTTGACTCTATCTGCCTTGTCCCTCAATGGCTTCTGCAACTCAATGCATAAGACTCCATACAGCAGATTTCCATTTTCGATGCATCCATGTGATTCTCCAGGAATACACAAATTTTACAATTTCACAAATTTTAAAATAAAAAAGATGATCCAAGAAGCTAAACATATTGCTTCCTTTCCCACTAAATGAGTCATAGTAGATGTACATGCTGGTGAAAAAAGGAAGATATCTGTGGCTTTTCCGCAGAATGGTGTTGTCAGCTCTCCTTCCTGCAGTGTCCATGCCCAGTGCTCCTTGGATGCAGGGCATTTCAGATCACATTCTCCCAACAGCAAGGGCTTTGAAAAATGAGACTTTATCTATTATAAAATACTCCCTTGTTATGATATGTGTGGCAGGACTTCTCCCTACCACAGAAGAGCTTATCTGTTATGTCCATCAACTGGTGTGGTAGTTCCAGGCATTCTTCCCCTCACATAAATGGTTGAGATAACCCAGGCCAGATAGGCATCTGGTAAAAGAGTTATCTCTGACTCCAGAGGAGTGAAATCTTCACTAACAAGGAACAGCTTGCCTTGAGAACAAGATGTAGGGAGATAAGCTGAATTTCTGACTGACAGACACTTCACTTTACAAAGTGTAAAAGTGTCTTGGTTTGAAAGACAGGTGTCTGCCAAAGGAGGCAGGAACATCCCTTGTAATGGAAAATATGACCCGCTTCCCTCCAAATTATAACTGAAATGAAGGGGCTTTCAGGCAAAGATATAGGGAAAAGGAATAACAGTTCTTTACTAGTATGTATATGTATAACAAGGCAAACAAACCACAATAATGGCAGCAAAGCCAAACAGAACCAGAAACCCAGTAACAGCTTTCTCTTGGCTGTCAAGCACTTTCCCCTTTAGTGTAGTTACGGTCGCAGCCAGCAGAGGCGCTGTTGGCTCCCAGCTGGGCAGGGCAGGTGCAATGATTCCCTCGCGGCTGCAGGAGGCACTGTGGTGCAAGCTCAGCTGCCTTCTTCATGTGGTTAAATGGTGGAAGAGAGAGACAAGGGGCTTCCTTTACAACCTCAAAGGGGCAGCCAATCTCAGTGCCCCTCCCTATGGTGAAATGGGCTGCAGCAGGAACCTTGGAGCAGCAGAGGTGGGCACACCCAGGGTAGCAAACAAAGAGTAGCAGAAACTCCACAGCTGTATCAGGAGCCTCAGGGTGTCCTGACAGGCATGGGGTGCTGGGTTACAGTGTAACGAAAAACCCAGAGCAGTGGCAAAAAACCGACAGGACTGGGCAGCGGCAGCCGGGCTCCTGAATGCATCCGGGAGAGGCTCCCTCAGAGGAGAAAGGGGCTCGGGGTCATGGGTTTTCCCCTGAGGCACCCGAGCAAATGGTTTCAGTAAGGTAGGGTGTTAATAAGGTCCCAGTTCAACAGCTGTTCTTACAAGGAAAGGCTCACCTGAAATAGAGGCTCGCTTAAGTTAGCAATATAAATTAAGCATTTAAATTTTAGCTTATAAGATTGTGTGTTAAATTTTAACCTTATAGTTAAGAAACCTAAGCCACAGTACAAAGGGCTTAAAAAGATTCACATTCTTGAAGCCTCTTGCAATAAAGAACAATACTGAGAGAAGACTAAGGAATGCAAGAAACCTAGATAAAGAGGCTCTTCTGTCTCCAAACTAATCAAAATCAACAGAGGCACAGAAGATTAAGGAATGCAAGAAACTTAGTTAAAGAGGCTCTTCTGTCTCTAAACTGATCAAGATTAACAGAGGCTCTCAGATAAACACCAAAAGACTAAAGCGCACGCACAAAGGAAAAAAGTTCAAAAGTTCAAACCACTGCCTGCATCCTCAAAAGACCACCAGGGACCTCCATGCGACCACCACTAGAGACAATGCATGCTCAGAAGGGCGTAGATCTAATTACCATGTAAGGCGAGGACAGGCGGGACTAAAAGTTAAATATGCACGAAGAAGTTGTGCAGTGTAATGTATATAGAACACCTCTGCAAATAAAATAGAGCTCATAACCAAAGCTTGGTGCACAAGTATCTCAAGAGCGATCTCGCTTGTGCCAAGTGCTGACAATACATACCCACTTCATAACTATATCAAGTTGTGGAGTTTATTTATTCTGCATATCACTTCACACCCACGATAGAAGAAGCAGTGGAAAGACAAAAGCTCCACAGGGGCATTGAATCCTCTGGGCAGCAATGGTCCATTCCTCTCAGATACTGAAAGCAAGAGAGAGACAGAGAGGCCAAGCCATACCCCTCATCCCCCTCTGCTCTTCCAAAAGAAAGCCCCTCAGCTACTGATGCCTGTGAGAGGCTGACCTGGAACAGAGGCTAGACAATGTTAAAGGAATAAAGTAGGTATTTATTAAAAGGCCTTTAAAGGATACACCTTGGGCAGTACAAGAGCTACTTGTAGCCATGGCTACACCCAAGACGGACCCAAGATGGATGCAAGATGGACGACCGGTCACAAGTCTTCACACTTTTATAAGTTTTCATCCATTTACATATTGGGGTTAATTGTCCAATTACAGCCTCAGCTTATGAAGTCCCATCCTCTCGGTTTGCTCCCTTCAATTCGCCGTTGTTTATGCTTTTTGGGCCTGAGGCTGTAACAGCTGTCCTTGGTTCTCAAGCTGGAAAAGGATTGTTTTGTCTGACTACCCTGTGAAGAGAACTTACTAACACTTTATATGAAGTTCAGAATCACATACTAAGGCAGTACAGAATCTAAAAAATATGAAAGATAAAACTTAAGGCAACATTACAAGAGCGCAACTGCACCCTTCCCCCTACTTTGGCGACTTCTTTTAAGTACCAGTCATCATCATCTCTTATCAACAAATGGGAAAAAATTTCCTGAGAGAAAGGAAAAAAAAGAAAAAATCCTAACTTCCAACAAAAAGCTACACAAACTTTCATGGCAGCAGAAGTCCTATACACACCCTGGAAATGTGTGAGGCTTTTCCCCGAAATTTGGATGCTAATTTCCTGTTTACTTTTCCGGGAATTGAGGGAAAGGACTCCGTGTGTACTCCATCATCAGTTTGATACTAAGTTACATTGACTCCTAATCGATACTATTTCTGTTTTAGCTGTAATATAGATTTAGTTTATTATATCTATGCAGCACAATTTGGTATCAGTGTTCAAACTCAGTTATGACAAGTTCCTCCTGCATTATCAGCTGGCCATGGTCTTTTTAAGGTTCAGCACCTCTCTGCCATATAAATCAACTCTGCAGGATCAGCTACATGTCCCAAGATAGATGTCTTTGCTCTGAAGTAGTTTATTTCATACAGCTGTCAAGTTAAAAACTTTCTGCAAGATCCCCTGAAGCAGGAGCAGATTGTCCCTGGAGTTATGTTCTTCAGGAGTTAGCATTGCCTGGCATGTCAGCTAACACTGGAGCAATTTTATGCCTGAGTGTTCTTGCCCTCTTTTCTGTCCAAGGCTCTGACAATTTTCCTACCTCCAGACTGGCCATGGTGCTTCATCATCATGGCAGAGGTTTTCAACTTATCAGCAAAAAGAAACTGAAGGTTTCTCTGAGTCCAATATTCAGGTTGTCTGGTGACCACTGAGAGGAATGACGGATTTGTCTTTACAAACAAGCTCTGGGTCTGCTGGTAGATAAAACTAGCACTGAGAGATAAAGGAAATAATGGGAAGGATTCCACTGATTGATGAATGGAAAAAAGGTATTTGCCTTACAAACAAACTGTAGGTTTCCTGATAAATGAAATTGGATATTGAAAGATGAAAGAAACAATGGGGAAAACCCATAAATTCCATAAGAATTAAAAATTAAAAGGGAGGGTTATACATCAGAGGGGAATCTTATGTATCAGGCATTCCAGGAAGTCTGTACCTCTCAAATACCTCAGCCAATGAGGAAAGAGAGAGGGAAATGCAGCTGAGAAATTAGGATAAAAAGGAGGCTGTGTCCTCCAAAAATTTGAGAGATGCCAGGGGAATGCCACATGGCCTCTCCCTTTATTTGAATAAAGCTACAGGACTCCTTTGTCTCCTTTTTGGACATAAACCTCTGGTGTTTGTGGATTAATTTTCCTGACGTCACTGAAGCGATTGATGCAAGACAAAACAGGCTGGCTTCTTGTGGGACACACAGCAACGAAGACAATGTCCCAGGGCAGTGCGCAACCGGTGAGTGAAGCAGTCTAGAACAGCAGAACATAAACATGGTGCAGAAGGGCACATGTGCGGAAAAGCACACACCATGAAAGATATGCAGTGGAAGACACACGACACAGAAAGGCACATGCGTGGAGGACACACGTGTGGAAAGGCATGGTTGTGGGAAGAAAGTCCGAACTATAATTTTAAAGAGGCGAGACATTGGGAAAATATGGGACCACGTATCTCCACCAAAGAAAAAACTATAGTAAATATGTGGATGGGTATGCTGGGAAAAAGGGAAAAATTATGATAAGCATATGCTAAAAACTCTGTTGTTATTATTATGCAAAAAAAAGGGCTGGCCCCCAATTCGACAAATGCATTTAATATAGATAACTGGGAGAAAATGGGACAGTTAATTATTGAGTCTGCCTCACAGGGTGATGAAAGGGCAAAAAAATTCATGAGTAAATGGAGATTGGTTTTGGACAGTTTAAAAATGCAAAAGGCAGAAAGGGATGCAGCAATAGAGGCTCCCCATGTACCTAATGCCAGAGAAGGAATTGGGGGGGGACACATGGCACCAAGCTCACATAAAAGAGGGAGGTGAAGAGGTGAACCCGGAACTGCCAAGTGCAGAGCCAGCTGTGCATGCACAATGTGCAAGGCCGGTCATGCTGCCAGCCCAAGGGCACTGTCCACATGTGTGCAGGATCAGCAGTGCCGCCTGCGGATGCACAGTGCACAGGATTGGTGGCACTGCCCGTTCATGCACAGTACACAGGATCAGCGGTGCCACCTGCATTTCCTCCTGCTCCCCCTTGTTCCACAAACACGGTTTATCCCCCTTTGCGTATGGATAACTGGAATGATAAGGATAAGTTTATGCCAACAGCTCCGCAGTTATTTGATATGCCTGTTCCCCAGTCACAACCAAACAGACAGGGAGAACTTCATCCTGTAATCAATTTAAGAGACCCGAATAAGGGAGCATCTAGCTGTCACCCTCCTGCTGATTCTCAGGAAGATGTCTTTACTATGAAACCGGTATCAATCACTATTTCTGTATATGATCCAGTTAGCTTTTGGAACCACATGAAGCTAATGGCTGTAGCTAATGGAGACCTTGAATGTGCAGAGCAAATCTCTGTGCCCATGCCTGCAGGTGGCATAGAGCCAATGAATAATACAATTGGAGCATTACCAGTAATACGGAATAATGGGACCACGCCTGACATGCATGTCTCTTTTAAGTGGCAAGTGCTTTCTGAGCTACGCCAATTAGCTGCAAAACATGGGCTTGCATCCCCTGCTGTAAAGAATATGCTAAGATTCTTAGCTGTGGAGGAGATGACACCCTTTGATATAAAACAAATAGCAAAACTACTTTGTACTACAGTTCAATACATAATGTTTGAATCTATCTGGCGAAGGATATCAGAGGAAAGAGCCTTAGCCAATTTTAATCTGTCACAAGATGATCCACAATGTGGTGCTGGACTTGCACAGCTCATGGGTTTGCCTCCCATGGGAAACCCACAGCTACAAGCGTGATTACATCCTTTAATATTGGAACAAGCAAGAGAACTAGGAACACAAGCAATAATGAGAGTCGTTCACATGTCCACACCATCTCAGAGGTATGCTACTGTTAAACTGATGCCTTAAGTTTTAGCTTTTATATTCTTTAGATTCTGTGCTGTTTTGGTGGGTAGTTTTAGGTTTCATATTAAGTGCTACTAAGCTCTCTTCACAGAGCAGATAGACAAAACAATTCCTTCTCTAGTTTGATACCAAGGACAACTTTCAGGCCAAGAACAAAAACAACGGTGAAGTGAGAAGAAAAAAACAAGGAGGATGGATTTTCATAACCTATGGTTTGGCAATTAATTCTAATATGCTAATGGATCGGAGCTTATAAAAGTGTGAGGCTTCATGATCGGTCATCCATTTTGTGACCATTTTGGGGTTCATCTTGGGTATAGTCCAGCTGGGCTTTTGTGCGGCCCAGGTGTACCCATTGAGGCCTTTTAATAAATGCCTACTTTATCCTTTTGCTCTGTCTAGTCTCTGTTCCAGGTCAGCCTCCAGAAGGCATCAAAACAAGGTCCTAAAGAACCCTATATGCAATTCATAGAGCGATTGCAAGATGCAATGGAAAAACAAATAGCAAATAATGATGGAAAAGCACAACTAATACTTCAACTAGCTAGAGATAATGCAAATGAAGATTGCAGAAAAATTATTGACATGATGCCTAAAGAAAACCCTTCTTTAGATTAAATGATTGATGCATGTGCTTAAGTGGGGACTGAATCTTATAACACGGCTTTGTTAGCTGATTCTTTTGCAGCTGCACTAAAATTAACACACCGATGCCATGGTTGTGCACAGCCAGGTCATATAAGAGCAAATTATCTCCCTAAGCCAAATTCATTGGGGACACACCGGAAACAGAGACCTGTGTTTATGGTGGAAAACTGCAACCAATGTGTAAGGCCTGGTCATTCTGCCAAGCAATGTAAGTCTAAATTCCATGCTGACATACAATTTCTTAGTGAACAGAGCAACTGGATCAAAAATGTGAAAGGGAAGTGTGTAAAGACACAAGTGCCTTCCTGTCCCCCAATGCAGGCCTATGCAACTGTCTTAGAGGGAGAACAAGAGGGGAAGCTGGCTTGGATGTTTCCACTGACAACTCAGTCTCTACAAACTCACTGAAGGTACATAAAGTTTCCCTTGATGCTTATGGGCCTATAGGGAAAGGACTAAATGCATTACTATTAGGACGATCAAGTATCACGTTACAAGGCATTTTTGTTCACCCTAGAGTTATAGATGCAGACTGTACTGGACAAATATGTGCTATGGTATCAACACCTACTCCCCCTGTTACCATTCCAGCTAAAACTCGTATTGCTCAACTTGTACCTTTTAAGTCTTGTGTCCCTAAAACAGACTCAGAGCCATGAAGAAAATGAGGCTTCAGATCGATGTGAGAACAAGTATACTGGACTCAGGTCATGTCTGATGGAAGACCAAACATGGTTTGTACTTTTATCATGCCTCAAGGAAATCCATCCCAAATCAAGGTTTGTGGAATGATAGATACTGGAGCAGATGTTACTATCATATCTACTAACACATGGCCTCACTTGTGGCCCATCACAGCTGTAGGACCTGTCATTGCCAGCCTCGGAGGTTCCACACAAAGCTATTTAAGCAGTAAGCCTGTGTTAGTTAGAAATCCAGGACAGCCACGATCTATCCCTACACCACTGTTGCACCACTCAACCTATGGGGAAGGGATGTCTTGTCAGCATGGGGAGTTCAACTGGGAACGGATTTTTAGCGGGGGTCACTGTGCTGAAGGGTGTAAAACATCCTACACTGGCCTTAAAGTGGCTCACTGAGCAGCCCGTGTGGGTAGACCAGTGGTCCCTTGAAAAAGAAAAACTAAATGCCCTTAAATTGCTAGTTCAGGAACAATTAAATCAAGGACATATTGAGCCATCAACAAGTCTGTGGAACACTCTTGTGTTCATAATTAAAAAAAAATCAGATAAATAGAGGTTACTCCATGACTTAAGAAAAATTAATGCAGTTAATTAATGCAATTAATGCAGAAAGCATGGGTGCTTTACAACCTGGAATGCCATCCCCAACTATGATACCAGCTACTTGGGATATTTTGGTTGTTGATTTAAAAGATTGTTTCTTTGCCATTCCTTTACATCATGATGATGCCCTGAAGTTTGCATTTACAGTGCCCTCTGTCAATCATGCAGCACCAGCCGAACAATACCAATGGAAGATGCTGCTGCAAGGTATGAAAAATAGTCCATCTGTCAATGGTATTTTGCACAGGCATTGTCAACAATAAGAGAACGATTTCCTGGAGCCTGTTGCTATTGTTGTATGGATGATATCTTGATAGCCACACCATCCAAAAAAGCATTATACAAATTCAGCCAAAATTAATACAGGCATTGCAAGAATTTGGACTACAAATTGCACCAGAAAAGGTGCAGCAGCAAGCTCTATGGAAATACCTAGGAGTAAAAATATCTTAGACCAAACAATACAGCTTCAAGCAATTAAATTCTCAACTAAAATTCAAATATTAAATGATGCACAGAAACTTTTGGGTATCATTAACTGGGTAAGACCTTATTTGGGGTTAACCATCCCGCAATTATCACCCTTGTTTAACATTCTTAAAGGTGACCCTGAGTTAACATCTCCAAGAAAATTAACTGCAGAAGTGAAAACCACACTTGAGAAGGTAGAGTGGGCCATAACAAATGGACAAGTTCATCAATTGTGCCCTGAAATTTCTATTACAATATTCATTGTTATTGTTGATTTACATCCTACAGGTATTATTGGTCAATGGAATGCTCAGTGGTCTGACCCACTACACATTTTGGAATGGGTCTTTTTGCCCCACCAACTTAAAAAGATAGCACCCACTATTTTTTAATTGATTGCACAATTACTTTATTATGTGCTGTCAAAGGTGCTTACAGCTGAATGCTAGAGATCCTTCTAACATTATTATATACTTTGAATGGTGTTTTGCAAGTAGCACACCATTGCAAAGTGCTTGAAAATATTACGCAGGGCAAATCACATATCATTTACTCAGTCATAAATTATTGCAATTAAGTCAAACCACTGCATTGTCCTTGAAACCATTTAGCAGTTGCACACCCTTAAAAGGTTTTACTGGTTTTACTGATGTGTCTGGGAAAACAGGATAAGCTATCGTGACCTGGAAAGATGATGATGGATGGCACACACTAGAGGGTCACAATAACAGATCACCTCAGCTAATTGAACTACATGCTGTAACCACGGCTTTTCAACATTTCCCTCATGATCCTTTGAAAATTGTAACTGATTCTGCTTATGTTGCAGACATCACTCAACAACTGGACTGAGCATTGTTAAAGGAAATTGATAATGCAGCACTATTTGAATTGTTAAAAACTTTGTGGTATGTCATCCAAGCCAAAATTTGTCCCTATTATGTGTTGCACGTTTGAAGTCATACCAATTTGCCTGGTTTTGTAGCAGAAGGTAATGCCTGAGCTGATTGGTTAGCCAGCCCTGCCTGGACACCACAGCCAGACATGATGACACAAGTGAGAGCATCTCATGCCTTTTTTCACCAAGGTGTTCGAGCCTTACAAAAACAGTTTTCATTAACAAATACTGAGGCCCGCAATATTGTTAATACCTGTGCTGATTGTCAAGGCCAAGCTGCACCATTGCAGATGGGTGCTAATCCCCATGGTCTGAAAGCCTTAAAATTTGGCAAAGAGGTGTCACACACATTCCTGAATTTGGTTGTCTTAAAATATGTCCATGTTTCAATGGACACCTTTTCATCTGCTAAGTGGGCCTCAGTTCATTCAGGAGAAAAAAGCCATGATGTTATCGCTCATTGGTGGCTAGCGTTTGCTATCCTAGGCATTCCCCATATCATTAAAACTGATAATGGCCCCGCCGATATCACACAAAATATTCATCAATTCTTGCAATTATGGGGCGTGTCACATGTAACCAGGATTCCTCATTCCCCTGCAGGCCAAGCCATTGTTGAGCGTGCTCATAGCACTTTAAAACACGTCCTCGAAAAACAAAAAGGGGGAATGAGTGGTGAAACCCCTCAAAGTAGAGTAGCTAAAGCTCTGTACACACTGAATCATCTCACAATATGGCCAAACTCTCAAAATCCTGTTATTTTAAATCATTTTTTGTCATTGCAGTCCTCTAGTTGCCCAAGCCTAAGGTATTGGTATGGAATCTCATAACCAATAAGTGGGAAGGTCCTTGGGACCTTGTCACTTGGGGGTGTGAGTATGCTTGTGTTTCTACAGATGCTGGTATGCAATGGGTGCCTGCCCGATGTGTGTGCCCTGCACTACACTCTGCTCTAGGTCACAACCAGCAACATCTCCCTGACAGCCCCTCAGCAGACTCTGCAGAACAGTAACAATGTTTGAATATCATTGCTCTATACATTGAATGATATTAACTCACACCCAGTTACGTAAGTACAAAAGGGAAATAACTACTCTAAGTTCTAATTGTGTGGATAAAATAGGTCTCTGGTCCCAGATGTTGGAATCCAAAATGCAGAAAATATCCCTCTGCATGTTTTAAGGGATCCAAACCCTCTGATAAAAACTGTTTTTAACCTTTGTCCATGGAAAGGACTTCCTAGGCTCTGGGATGTGGCAGAACTTTCAAGAGTATAAATTAGATTGTAGCATAATATGTAATTTATCACAGGGTAAAATTTTTAGATTTCTGTGTGTGTTAGCATGGTAAGTAGATGAAGACAAGATGGAGGATCCTTGTCATTTTTTGGCTTTTTCCTCCTTCTTCATCTGCTCCATATTCTGCAGTGTTGGGAGCACAGAAGGATTGGCTAGAATTTGCCACAGTGTAGTATCATGTGAATAGGGAATTATTTAGCTACTGGAAGAAAAAGAGAAATAATGTACATTCTTAGTGATAATTGGGTGAATTATCTTTAAGAGAGCCTTGATTCTGTGTGTTCATCCCTTTTTTGCACCTTTTCTCCTGCACGCCAGACTAGTGTTAAGCCTGGTGTGCTGAAACTGCTGATAAGCAAATAATAAACAACCTGGAGAACAAGAAAAAACAAGAGTCCAGTTTGCCTTCTTCTTAACAAGGACTTTCGAAAAAGCCTCCCCTATTGAGGAGACACATGTGGGAGTGAAGAATTCCCACACCATAGAATGGATTTTTGCTGCCCTTTTATTAGCCGGTTTGGCAGCAACAAAAGCCTTAGCTGAATTAAATGTTAGCTTGGTTTGGAACAAAAAAAATGAATGAAATTTCTTTAATTTTGAGTGCTTTAGCTATAAATGTAGATAGTGTGTAGTATGATGTCTTGCAAAATTGTGCTGCTATTGATTCTCTTTTGTTTGCTCATGGAGAAGGTTGTGAAGGGAGAGTGATGGACAGTTTTTGTATAGATAACTGGCTGGAAGGGTTAGGTTTATCAAGTTGGGTAAAGAGCCTTATTCAAACTGGGCTTGACATTTTTGTATCATCATAATTGTTTTGCTCATTGTGCCGTGTTTGCTATCCTGTTTGTAAAGGGCCCTGTAGAGGATGACAAAGATCGCCTTTGTAGTCGAAAAACAAAAAGGGGGAACTGTGATGGCTGACAACAGGATTGAAAGGCCTTACAGACTGGACTCTGACTTGATCAGCCGTACTGTGAGAACCTGCCAGCTTTCATGAGAATGGAGTCCCGTAATGGTGGAAATTTGCTTATTGTCATGGCAGTTAATTTGCACCTGTGACAATAATCCTGGATCATTGGAAGAAGAATGCAAACAAAAACTGTAGCCAGCACATAGCCACCAGTAACAAACTGACCAATCAAGCAGGGTAACAACTAGTTACCAACCAATTATAGTTAGGCATGACACTTTTAGAAAACTCTCTAAAATTTGGGCTGTGGTTATTAAAGACACCTTTTTTCACTGCTCGAAGAAGTGTGTGTGTGTGTGTCTCATCTATTTCTAATGCGAGCTCATAGAGACAGTTCTTGCTGAGCTTATCTCTGAGTCCAAGGGATAAAAAAGAAGACTTTTAAAGTCAGAGTAAAATGCTTGCAGATAGAACAGTTGTGGTACTAGACTCCAGATGATGGGGATGCAAGGATAACTCTAAGCCATTCTGATACCAAAAGGATTAATTCAAATTTTACTGTGCCTGTGAACTTTTAGCAGAAAAACAAGGCATGCAAAAACTGCTTTCCCAGAAAGGATGGTTGGAAGATAAGAAGAAGGCATCTGGCTCAAGAATGTAGTAATAGACAAAACAAGGACCAAATCTGGGAACTCAGAGTAGGTTTTATGGTAACATGTAAATTATAATATGCATGTAATAACTGTATATAGGCAGCACTCTTGTAAAATCATGTGTCTGCGTAAGGTTAAGAATATCCCCCATTGGACCTCAGGCCTGAATAAATGATGCCCTCTTTAACACAATATTAGTGTTAAGGCGTCTTATTCCGATATTTCAGAGATTTGGTGACAGCAATTGGCACCCCAGATGGGACCTCAGCCTTGAGCCTTGGCGTATCTATGGTGAACAGTCCAGCTGACTCCAAGGGATTCTTGGGGAGACCGTAATTTCTGACCATCTGGGCCTCAGGGCAAGATCCCTGGGTAAGTAAAGGCATAATTTAAATTATTTATCTTGGGGTTATTGACAAGGGGTATGGAGTTACTGGTAAGGGAGTTGAAATCCCCCAGAACAGGGTTCGAGACCCTGAGTAAGCTCATCAATGGTAGGGGAGTTGCCTCCCCTTGGGGGGTACTGAAAAAGTATTAGGGGTTCAAGACCCCTGGGAGAAGAAAAAAAAAAAAAGAGGTTCAAGTCCCCTGGTAATATTAGAAGTTGTCCCCAGGAGGTAAACATCAAACTGAGCTTGTAGTTTTGCTGTCCCGCGGTGCACTGCTGCCATGTTGACTTGGGCAGAGAGAAAAAAACCAGGCTCAATACACAACTGGAGCCTGTCCCCAGCCTCAGCAGGAGTCTCTTTTGTCATTAAATGTGTTCAATTCCTTTGCATTCTTTTTGAACTCTGAGGGTGTTTGTGTGAGAGTGGTGTGTTGAGTCTGCCGGCAAATGACTACGGGCCTACCCATGATATAAATATTTGTTTACTGAGAGAAAGAGTGTTCATTGAAGGTTTTCTTGGGTTTTGCAGTATTATTGGAAGTTGCTTTATTTTTGTGTGCACGTCCAAAATCGCGTTTGTGGGTGAAGTCATGTTTGTGGACTTGGAGCATTGGCTTGTGTTGGTCTTAGTACTTGCAAGTTTGGTGGTCCCCCTTCTCACCCCCCCCTTCCCCGTTACAAATCTGGGATCACCATTACACCATTTTGAGGTAATAGCTTGTGTACTTGTAATTATTGAATATGGGGGAGGTTTCTTCTAAAACTAAGGTGAGGGATGGTATTCCAAATTCTCCATTGAATGTATATTGAACCACTGAAAAATGATAGGAGGAGACCCACTAAGTAAACCTAAACCTAAACTAATCCAATATTGTAATCAGTGATGGCCAGTATATAAACTAGACCATCAATCTAAGTGACCGGAAAATGGTACCCTAAATTACAACACCATTTTACGATTGATACTGTTTTGTAGAAGAAAGGGTAAGCAGAAAGAGAATGAGCAGGAGATAGGAATGAGAAAGTAGGAAGAGGGTAAGCAGAAAGTAAAAAGCAGAAAGAGGATGAGCAGGACAGGAGAGGGGTAAACGAAGTGATAGCTATCAAGGAGATGGAAAAAGAAAGGGACGAGAGAAAGAAGAGAGTAGCTGAAAATATGAAGTGATGCAATGCTAATAGTCTCCCTGCAGAGGGCGCCATCTAATCACAGAACAGGGAGAGGCCCTGCCCTGGGAGGATTGACGCTAAATCAGTGTGCATATTGTAAAGGTTTTGGGCACTGAAAACACAAATATCCCCATAAGCTGAAGAGAGGCAACCCCTGGATACCACAGAGCTAGGGAAAGAGAAAAGTGACTTTTAATAGACACTGGAGCTACTTAGTATTAAATACAAACCAAGGAAAAGTAGGCTAAGAAACTGTAGATGTTGGTGCAACAGAGAAAGCCGAAAACCAAACCTCATTATTTTTAAATATGGCAAAAGATGAATATCACATCAATTTTAATTTATGCCGGAGTGTTGGATTCCTCTTTTGGGAAGAGACCTGATCTCATTATATTTAAAGATGAAGAAGTACATTTTTTTTGTATATGAGACTAAAAAGCTATTGAGGCAAGAATTTTTATGTTGCAGGGAATACCAGAACTAGACAATTCTGGAGGAATACTGGAAGCCATAGAAAATGCAGTAACATCCTTGGTTTGGGCCAGAGGAACTCCAGGACATTCCTGACAAGCTCAGCCTGTAAGCATTACCCTAAAATCTGGATCAAAACCGGTAAGGCAGAAACAATATCCTTTAAAATCAGAACCTAAAAGGGGAAGAGAGAGTTTAATAGAGAACTTCAGGGAATTTGGATTAGTGATAGAATGTTAATCAGAATATAACACTCCCATTTTGCCAGTTAAAAAGCCTGGGAGAGACAAATACAAATTAGTAAAAGACCTACAAGCAATTAATAAATAGTTCAGAATATCCACCCTGTTGTAGCTAATCCTTATACCTTGGTAACTGTAGTGGTGTGATTTCATGGTTTACCTTGGAAACCTGGTTCCTTCCCTAAAGATCCCCCCTGATATAATCACCTTTCCTTTCCCCACCCTGACCTCAATGAGCCTGTCTATCAACCCTGGAATTCCAGAAGGGTGTTGAGTGGTTGGCAGATTCAAAAGATACCCTCTTCCCCTTAGGGGGCACTGGGTCATCCAGGTGTCCTTTGTCCTTGAGTCCTCCCCTCCCATACCTGCTTGGTGGGCTTCCTCCCCCTTCCCGCTTCCCCCTCCCCCAGGTGAAAGGACAGGGACAAACCGCGGCCTCAGTCAATTACATCCGGAGTTACGACGAGCAACATGCAGTTACAGCAGCTACTGTAGCCTGTTACAGATTTCGGGTACAGTTCTGATAGATTCTGTTAGAGGACTTGCTGAATTCACAGGCATGTGTGCCAGAATAAAAGCCTTGGATTAAAACCTCTATCAGAATCGACTCCTTCCTTCACCTTTGCCTTAAACTGCTCCGACAGAGGGAAACCTGAGAGCTCTGACAGGCCTGGACTTGTCTGCAGCGCCCAGCTAGCCAGAGGTGTCTCTGAGGTAAAGCATCACAGCTGCTGCTATTTGGCTCAGCCAGCAGCAAGGCCAGGCAAGCCAGGCTTCGTCCTGTCTGTGATATTGGCAACCCCAATAGGTAACAGCCCTTATGGAATATCATCAGTGGTTTAAAGTAATAGATTTGAAGGATGCCTTCTTTTGCATACCTCTTTATAAGCAAAGTTAGGGCATTTTTGCCTTTGAATGGGAAAATCCCCAAACCGATCAAAAGACTCAGTTTACCTGTACTGTATTACCACAAGGATTTAAAAATAGACCAACAATTTTTGGGAATCAATTGGCAAAAGAATTAGAGACCTAGAAGGGTTGGTCCTGCAGTATATGGATGGCATCTTACTAGCAACTGAAACTAATGAAAACTGTATGGAATTGACTATCAATCATTTAAAATTTCCTAGGCCAAGAAGGCTACCAAAGTATCTCAGAAAAGAAGCTCAAATCATGAAACAGCAAGTTACCTACCTAGGGTTTGAAATGATTCCAGGACAACAGAAATTGGGAATGGACAGAAAAGAAGCCATCTGCCAGGTACCCCAACCTGTGACTACCCTAGATTTCAGAGCATTCTTGGGTGGGATGGTGTAGATTGTGGGTCTCAAATTAAGGAGGCCCTGGAAGGCCTGAGACTGAACATGCGATCTGTAACTTAAAGATGGCCTTGATGTCCAACAAAATCTTTTGAGCTTTTTGTGCATGAATGACAGCACCTAGCCCTTGGAGTTCTGGCTCAGAAGGTAGAAGACTTCAAGAGGCCTATGGGGTACTTTTCAAAACAACTCAACAACATTAGCCAGCAATGGCCCGGATGCTTACGAGCTGTAGCGGCAACTGTTCTCCTCATCTAAGAGGCCAGGAAATTGACTTTTGGACAAAAGATAATAGTATACACTTTGCACACAGTAACCATTGTATTAGGCCAAAAAGGGGAGGCACTGGCTTTCCCTGAGCTGTATGCTGAAATAGCTAACTGTTTTAATGGAGCAAGATGTGGAGTTGAAAGTAACCCCAGTGGTAAATCCAACCCAATTCCTAAACACCCCAATGCAAGAAGAAAAGCAGCTAACCTATGATTGCTTACAGATGTGTCCTGGGGTGACATTATGATGCTGAATTTTATCCCCATTCATCTGTTTAGCCCAGAAATAAGCTTTGCACCTTTAAAACTAGATCTGAGAATGAAGGGGGAAAAAAGGAGAAGCGGTGGAATGTCTGAGGTGGTTGTTTTCAAAACATATAGATAAGAGCTTAATTTTTCCTTCTCACAGCCTGTGTTGTCTGCAGCTTGGATGGACAGTGAGAGAGAGCTCTCCTTTGCTTTTAGTTAGCCTAGGACGCTGCATTCCAGTGCCAGAGGGGCTGATAAGAGACTGAGTGGGCCAACCTGCACATCATGAGGGGGACTTTCTGGATTTGCCATCTCTTCAGAAGAGCAAGAGGTTTTATTGTTTAATATTATTAATTTTTTTTGTGCTGGGGAGTGCTTTGCTTGTTAAATAAACAGTTTTTTCCACTTTTCTACAAGGAAATCTTTTCCCGAACCAGTTGGGGGAGGGGCCGCTTGAATTTGCTTTCTAGAGGGACCCCATTCAGAGGTTTCCTGCCAAATTTGCCCTAAACCAGGACAAGATGAAGGTCGACCAGACCTACAAGATGCAACCACTGAAGATCCAGAGATAGATGGAAGTAGATTGGTGCAAGATGGAAAACAAAGAACTGGCTATGCAGTAGTCATGGCAACCAAGATAACAGAAGCTGCACCCCTGCCTGCGGACAACTCAGCACAAAGGGCAGAGGTCATAGCTCTATAAAGAGCCCTGGAATTGGCAGCAGGAAAAAGAGCAAACATATGGACTGACTCAAAATATGATTTTAGAATTGTTCATGCTCATGGAGCTATACAAAAAGAAAGAGGTCTATTAACAGCACAAGGATCTCTGATTAAATATAAACAAGGAATAATGTTCTTCTTCGCAGTTTTGGTTTGTTAATTTGAAATTTCTCAATCAAGAGCAAAGCAGGATCAAGCTTAAAAGTAATAAAACTTTATTAACTAACACTAAAAGGAGAAAGAAAAAAACCCAAGAATCAGAATGAAACCTTCAGAATACTCCTCCTCCCTCCCTACATTTTCTTTTCTTTCCAACTGACAATGTACAGAAAATAATACCCAGAAATCTCAGTCAGTTTTCCACCTCTAAAATAGTCTTTCTGCAGTTCACTTAGGGAGGGAAGCACCTCTCATTTGCTATGGAAAATTCTTCTACAAGAAAACAGATCTCTCGTAGTTTCATTCTTCACAGAGCAGCCACACACAAGATCCGTCTTGTGAAGCTCCTCCCATGTGCACAATTCTTTATAGATGTGCCTCTGGGCCATATTGACGTATGGGGGTTTTAATTTCTTTTAAAGATAAACTGTTCAAAGCAGAGGTTCTCTTTATCTATCTTTAAGATCATCTTCATCTCAGGGAACAGAGATTCTCTTCTTCTCTCAGGGGCAAAAAAGTCTCTATCACATCATCTCTCTGTTCAAACCTCATGGAAGCACAGCCACTTCAATCATGGCTCACTTTAACACTGCATTTCTTTGCTCAGGTCTACAATTTGAACTTCTCATCTCCCCATACTTTTTTATGGTTTAAAGGAAATATCACAATATATTACAGTAAATCATCATAGCTTACAAGAGATTTTTCAGCTTGAAAGCAACTCCCCGTACTCCTTCCATCTAGGACAATCACTCTTTCTTTGCTGACTTTAATATTTTCATGTTGGTCTCTCTCTATGTCTTCTCTTTTGTCCTTGTCTCTCATTCAAGGGAGAAGGAGCTCTGGAGGTCTCTTCTGTACTGAAAGGTTTAACAAAGATAGCGTTCAGCCAAGACAGTCAGGTGCTGCATTTGCAGCTGTGCTGGAGCTGTGCCAGGATCTTTGCCAGGCCCATAGCAGTCCACAGTCCATGGTGTCAGATTTCAAACCCGTGCAGGGCAAGCTGCTGCAGATCTTTTACAGCTGGGGGGGGGGAGGGGAAGTTAGATACTGTTCTCTCTTTCCACCCCTCGGTCTTATCAAGGTGGGCCTGGGCCCGCGGCAAATTCTCGTCAGGGCCAGCTAGGCTTTTCCTCCCCCTCACTGCCCAGAAAGCCATCAGCTGAGTCTGCCAGGGCTAAAGCAGTGGCAGAGCCCAGCCCGGGGCCAGCAAAGCAGGGCTCTGTGTCGGCAGATGTTATCAAATGCAGCCGGGCCCTACCTTGGCCCGCGTAGCCTCTCCTCCCTCCCCCTGCTCGGCCCAAGGCCGAGGGGAGAAAGTCTTCTCTCTCCAAATGCTGGAACACAAAGAAGGTTCCTGGGTTTTGTTTTGTCTTAAAATGTACTCTTCCCAGAGATGAAATGCCTTCTAATTGGTCTAACAAGATGTCAGTCTCAAAGCCAGCTAGCTCACTTCCATGGGGCTGGTCAAACTACTACATCCCTTCTCGGTGCTATCCAACTGCCCAGAGAAATGGCTGTAATACATTGCAAAGCAAACCAATGCAGGGATTCCCAAATTCATGTAGGAAATAGACTTGCAGATAAAGCTGCACGAGAGGTTGTGCAACAAGGCATCATGGCATTAATACCTGAGAAAGCTATTTCACTTCCAGAAGTTAGCCCTGGATATAGTCAAGCAGATTTAAAATTAGCTACTTATCTAAAGCCCAGAAAAAAGAGGGTGGATGGCTGGGAACTCCCAATAACCAGGTCATAGTCCCACAACTGATATCACAAATTGTAAAGAAGAAACGCCAGCAAACTCACTGGGGAATCAATGTTATGGCGACTGGTCTATGGACTCAGACACTCAGTGTCTGTGTGACAAAAACTGTCAAGTCTGTTACAGAAAAATGTCCAATATGTCTTAAAAGAAGAAACACTCACAGAGATTACTGGTAAATTGATTTTTCTGAGTTACCACACCAACAAGGATACAGGTGTTAGTGGCTTTTCTGGGTGGCCAGAAGCTTTCCCCTGCTGCACCAACAAGGCTAAAAAAGTCACCAAGGTACTCTTCAAAGAGATCATGCTCAGGTTTGGAGTGCCTATGGGTATGTCATCTGATAGAGGACTTCATTTTATATCTGAAGTGTTACAGCAGCTTAGTGAGTAGTTAGGTATTAGTTGGGATTTGCATACTCCATGGAGACCACAATCTAGCAGAAGGGTTGAGTGAGTGAATCAAAATTTAAAGAGACAAATTAGTAAAATATGTAAGGAAACGTCTTTGAAATGGCCACAGGTGTTGACACTAGCTTTGTTATAAATTTGAATGCAACCTCGAACTAACCTGAAGGTGAGCCTGTATGAGTTGATGTTTGGGAGACCATATTCTGTTACAACTTTCCCTAAATCCAACCCTGTATCTGAAGAACAAATTTGGAATCAAGAAACAGAGCAATATTTAGTTTTGTTAGGAAAATTCTAGAATTAATAAAAAATTTTATCATTCTCTCAGAACTTTTTACCCCAGATACCCTAGTTCATTCATTTCAGCCCGAGGATCAAGTATACATCAAGACCTGGAATTTGGAACCACTTTAGGAACAGTGTAAAGGACTTTATGTAGTTCTGTTAACTCCAAGAGCAGCAGTGAAAGTAAAAGGACTTAACTCCTGGATTCACTGCACCTGAATTAAGAAGGCTCTTAATCAGTATGACTCAGTATGGACAGTGGAAAACACTGGACCTCTGTGGCTGAAAATTTCAAAAATATCTGTAGATGACCAGTGAAATGTATAGGCTAATGTTTATGGGAATATTTTTTATCTTTAGGTGGGGGTGTGGAAGAAAATTTAATATTGACTTTAATCCAAGGGTTTGGTGAAATGCACAATCTGTCCAGCATTACAGCCTGCCTCCCTATCCCTGGTTTACCAAGGGAACCTGTTCCTTGGGGAATTATACCTATAGGTCTGTCAATGGTAATTCAGTATGATAATCTGACTAATGCAATAGCAAAGGCCAATATCACCCACTATTTGGATGAGAAGGAGAGATGTAGGTGGCAGGGAGATGGCCTTCTTGTGGATCTAATAGCTTGGAGGCCAGAAGATAACAGAATTATTTTTGGAAAGGAAAAAGGTAAGGAGAGCCTGACAGGGTCTCATAGTCTTCACCAACATTTTGTGGATTTCGCCTTAGCAGCTTCAGGAGGCCAAGTAGTTAGGCTTTTAGATTTATGTGTTACTAAGAATTGCACCCAAAATGTTTCAGACTGGCCGGAATGTCAAACTCTCCAAGGCAAGCCTCATACTTGGACAAAGCCCTTAGAAGGATGATGAAAATACTTAGGAATGGTAAAATGGTATCTGAATTGGGGAATCACACCTATGTATAATTAAGTGAAAATCAGTGGAGGTGAGGAGAAAAACAAAACCATGTAAGTTGGTCCAGCATCATAAGCTGGATGGCCAAATTATTTTTAAATTGTACTAATAAACCTTTAGATTGTGTTAAATCTTTGGAAATTCCTTCCTCAGGTTACACTGGGCTACTTCAGATGGATACTGGACCACTCACCTCATGCTTGAACCTACCACCATGCAAGTTATTTTAGGGTTATTAACCTTATGTCCAACTTGGAAAAGAAGCCCCATAAAAGCCGAATACTGGAATAAGATAAAACAAGACACAAGATGGATGGACAGGGCCTTCAGCTTCTACACAGTTTGAATGGGCTCTACAGTTTTCTCTTACCAGGAACATACTAGTTTGAAAACAAACCAGTGAGAGATTCCAAGTCAGAACTACAATTAATTAGGAAAATTAAAATTCAGGCAGAAAACACTGGCTTAAACTGACAGAGTCAGGATACAACCTGAACACCCTGTTGGTCAGGGTGGTGGTAGCAGTCCAATTAAATGGTGGCTGCAGTCCTGATGGAGTGGTTCTGCTGAAGCTGTGATCCTGTAGAAGGGTCTGGTCTTCACCTGAAGGTCCAGTGGTAGCTCTTGTCCTCTGTGAATTCAGTAGGTAGTGTTGTTCATGCTGTTCCAAACCTCATATTATATCCAGATGGAAATGCTTGGTTTCTCCCCCGTGTGGAGCATCTCACAATGGGATGATGTAATTTTATGAGTCATGCAGTGTGATCTTGATGGCCCATTAATGGAGTTAGCCCCCCCAGAGAGAGTTATTAGGGATGAGTCATGGAGATAAAGAACACTGCCCCACCTATTTTAACAGCTTATGAAGATGGTAATAGAATACATACTTTTGGTTACATCTTACATTGTAACCTAAGACAAGGAGCCATGGCTCTAAAAAACAGAATTTTGTTAGATAATATAACTTGGCAAGTAAGGAAACTATCTGAAGCCACAAAAAGGGGATTTCAAATTAGGAATAACCAAATATGGGCAAATACTAGACTCACATTACAAAATAGACTGGACTTAGACCTATTGCTGACCAAAGAACAAGGGGTTTGTGGGTATTTAAAATTAGATAGAGAACACTGTTGTGTACACATCCCAAATGTAAAAGAAGATCCCCAAAAACAACTTAAAAAATGTGGCAATTTGTTGAAGATAACAATTCTATCCAAAAGGCCTCTGAAATGAATTCACTCAATAAAATTCTTCAAGGAATAGGGGGATGGTCCCTGAGAGGATGACTGGCTGGAATACTGGAAACCAACATAACTGTAATTGTAGTAATTATTATAGTAATTACTGGTTGCTAGTTGTGTTTGTGAGATAAATGATTGGGGTCTTGTGAGAATGTATGTGACTATAGATAGAAATTGAATTGAAAATTATCAAATGGCTTTGAGGAGTTTGAAAAGTTTCAAAGGGGGGAAATGATTACCAAAAGGGCTAATTTAATTTTTACTGTGCCTGTGAAACTTTTAGCAGAAAAAAAAGGCATATAAAAGCTGCTTTCCAGCAAGGACTGTTGGGAGATAAGTGTGGAAGAGTGGTTAGAGAATAAGGGACATGTGAATCTACATCAGTTTGCAGGTGCAGAATTAGCAAAGTTTAGGACTTAGCTTAGCTGACAAGGACGCTGTGTCCTTGTAGGAGAGCATTATAACAACAATGGAATATTGTAGCTGATAAAGAGGGAAAGGAATGCTAACACTGAACCACAAGAATGAGAAACTAGGAGAAGTTGACATTTTTATGGTAGCAAATGATGAGCTTGCTTTTTGCACTATGCATGAGGTTCATTACTGATTGTATAAAAGACGTGACTAACGGAATAAAGTCGAGACTTACTGATCACTCATATTGAGAGCTGTCTGTTCTCCCGCTAACCCCATCAGATAAGAAGACATCTGTCTCAAGAATACAGTAATAGACAAAACAAAGGACTGAATCTGGGAACTTTGTGTGGCATTTATGGTAATGGGTAAATTGTAATGTGCATGTAGTGATTGTCTATAAGTAACACACTTATTGAATCGTGTCTGCATAAGGTTAGGAGTATCCCATATTGGATCTCAGGCCTAAATAAATGATGTCTTCTTTAACACCAAATCAGTGTTAAGGAGTCTTATTCCAGTATTTTGGAGATTTGGTAACAAGTTCAGCAGTTTTAAGATAAATCAAGTTTTCTTCCCTATTTTTTAAGCAAAGACACTTGTGCCCTGCTTTCCATGCTGCCTCCCCTGCAGAGTTATCTACAAAACACATCCTTTAGGACTCACATAAAACTCAAGTCAAATAAGCGAACATCAAAAGAATCTCCCCTCCAGATTAATTTTCATAAGTAAACTCACTGGAAGCAGCTTGAATACATTCATAAGTGAAGACATAACCATGAGGTAATACAACCTCTGCATGACTCGCACGCACCCTTGCATAGCTTAGAGGCACATCTCTTCTATGTGGCTGAAAAGGTTCAGTGCTCTGAGGGACTCACTGCTATCTGAGTTACTGCAGCACAGCTGAAATACAACTACACTTTGCTTTAAAGAAGTTACCTGAGGTATATTTTATCAGAAAAGCATGAAGCTTACTGAAGGTTAATTTAGCTGCCTTCTGGGACAGATCTCGCAGTCCTGTTGGGCTCCATGATGGGATGCAGGGACAGACATTCTTATTTCAACATTAAATTCAGGCATCTCTACACTACGCTGGACTTGTTGATGTGGTTACAGCACAAATGCACCTTTGGATGTTCTTGAGAATGGAGAACAGTACTGTAGACTCATTTATTTTCCCACACAGTTGTAACAGCCATTACCACTGTGAAGCCAGGAACTGCCTATGTAATATCGTGTTCCATACCAGACAGGAGGTACCTTCTGTGAAAGCGACTTAAGAAACCTATTAAAAGATAATGCTATGTTGCTCATAAGCAGAGAGTTACATCCCATGCCAGTTAGCTGAAAAATGCAGCCAAGCCATTAAATTGTAAAACACAAACATTGCTATAGAAGTATTTTCTATTTATGGTATGGACACATTCATATATTTCTGGTCTATATAAAGGAAAACCATTCCAAGATTGAAGGTCCTGCATTAAGGCAGCTTGCAACATGTGTCTGTATGAACAGGAAGAGTGGTGGTTATTCATGGAGAAAAGGCATCACACTGATATACCAGAAGGTTTTTTCTTGCCTAAGATGTCTGCTGACTACCAGCTGACTTCAGTGAGAACAACCAGATGGTATGAAGACAAAAATTAATGCTGTAATACCGCATTAGAGATTGTCTGTGGGACACAAGTGTCTAGCATTCTGGAGTTGTGTATTGGGTTTGCTTGGCCAAGGCTGAGCCAATCAGCAATGGTAGCAATGCCTCTGCTATAACATTTAAGAAGGGAAAAAAAGTTATTGCCTAGATATGAAGCTCCACACCAGAGCAGGTGGATGCCCAAAAGAAGGCTGTGACCCCGTGGGAAGCCCTTGCTGGAGCAGGCTCCTTGCAGGGACCCATAAACCCATGGAGAGAGTAGCCCACACTAGAGCAGGTTTCTTGGTGGAACTTGCAACCCTGTGGGGGAGCCATGTTGGAGCAGGCTGTTCTGGAAGGACTGCACCCTGTGGAAGGGACTAATGCTGGAGCAGTTCATGAAGAACTGTAGTCCATGGGAAAGATTCAGGATGAAGAAATCTGTGGAGAACTGTCTCTAGAGGGTGGGATCCCATGCTGGAGCAAGGGAAGGACATCTTCATTAACAACCTGGACAAAGGACTCAAAGGAATATTAAGTAAGTTTGCTGTTGACTCCCTCGGGGGCAGAGAGACCCTGCAGAGAGACCTCAACAAATCACTAACAAGTCTAACAAGGGCAAGTGCTGGATTCTGCACCTGGGATGGGGCAACCCTGGATGCATGTACAGACTGAGCAACAAGAGGCTGGAAAGCAGCACCGGGGAAAGGGACCTGGTTGATGGCAAGTTGAATATGAGTCAGCAGTGCCCTGGCAGCCAGAAGGGCCAACTGTGTCCTGGAGTACATCAAGTACAGCATCATCAGCCAGTCAAAGGAGGTGATTGTCCAGCTCTATTCTGCACTGGTGCGTCCTCATCTTGAGTACTGTGCTCAGTTTGGGGCATGGCAATATAAAAACAACATTAATCTATTGGAGAGCATCCAAAGGAGGGCCACGAGGATGGTGAAGGGTCTGGAGGGGAAGCCTTATGAGGAGTGGCTGAGATCACTTGGTTTGTTCAGCCTGGAGAAGGAGACAGGGGAGACCTCATTACAGTTGTCAACTTCCTCATAAGGGGAAGCAGAGGGGCAGGTACTGATCTCTTTACTCTCGTGGCCACTAACAGGACTCGAGGAAATGGCATGAATTTGTGTCAGGGGAGGTTTATGTTGGTGCCATGGTTCTGTAACCACCACCAACACCCCCCCCCCCCCCGAGACTCCAAAACCACATGCCAATCACTCACTTCCCATCTCCTCCTTGTCCACCCATGGGTGGCTGCAAAAGAGAATTAGAGGCACAAATGGCAAAAATCACAGGTTGAGATAAGAACAATTTACTTCAAACAGCAATGAGATAAAAATTAATAGCAACAGCAACAATATTAATAAAAAACCCCACATAAGACAAAGGAACAAATTACACGCAAAATAAAACAATACCAAACTGTTTCTCCCACCATGCTTTCTCCCACTGGAAGGAAATGCCCCCCTCTCCCAGAAGCAAGAGTCCCTTACTTCCATCCTCCAACAATGACATGAGGTGGTATGAAATAACAACCTATACACACTTGCATGGCTCCAGGCTACATCCCCTCACAGCTACTGCAAAAATAGTTAACTCTGTCCTGGTCAAAACCAGGACAATTGGATATCAGGAAAAGGTTTTGACTCAGAGGGTAGATAATCACTGGAACAGGCTCCCCAGGAATGTGGTCAGAACACCAAGCCTGACTGAGTTCAAGAAGCATTTGGACAACATTTTCAGGCATATGGTGGGATTTTTGGAGGGCCAGGAGTTGGACTTGATGATCCTGATTGATCCCTTGCAACGCAGCATATTCTATGATTCTATGACTCCTGTCCCTGAGCAGTGGCAGGAACAACATGTGATGAACTGACCACATGTTGGGGGGTTGGGTTATTTTCTTATAGAATTTTTTCCCAGAAGTTGCTAAGAAGCTAATGGCTGGGTGCTTCTCTGTATTTATGGGTGCTTGGGACCAAACAAAAGAAGCAGCAAGGGCAGAGACAGGGAGGCACCATCTTCACTTCGCCCTGGGCAGTTTTCTGCTCTCGGTAAAGTGGGAAAGCTGCCAGGGGTCTGCTCGTCTCGGCGCGGCGGAGAGCTCTCACCATTTCTTCACGTGGAACTCCGTCAGACCACCGTCTCTTTGTGTGTCCCCCGGGATTTTGGGAACCCGTTTCCTCCCTGCCCTGCACCCACGGCTTCTTCAGTTTTGCTCGAAGTCTCCCCACGCTGTGTTTCTGCAGCCCCTGCCAGCCGGGACACTTTTCCAACCGCTCCAGCCACTGTAAACCCTCGGAATCATCTCATCCTCCCAGGGCTGCTGCTAGCTCTATTAGCTTGTGACGGTACTGAGGGGGGTGGGGGGTTACCAGAGGAAAAACTGTAACTGGGTTGTTGTTTTTTCCCTTTTTCTTCTCTAGTTCTCTTTGTTGTCAATATTGTAGTTATTATTGTTAATTTACCTTGTTAGACTAACTAGTGAAGAACTGTTATTCCTACCCTCATATTGTTGCCTGAGACCTCCCCTTCAATTTTGGAATTATAACAAACTCCAAGGGAAGTTTCCATTTTTTTTTTGGTTCCTAGCAGACACCCCTGTCTTTCCAAACCAAGACACCACAACCCCCATTTCCTGTCTCCCTGTGCCACTGGGGAGGGCACAGGAAAGAGAGATGGGTGGGGGGAAGTTGTTTCTAAGATTTGTTTTACTTGTCATCCTGCTCTTATTTTGATTGGTAATAAATTCAATTAATTTCCCCAAACTGAGTTTGTTTTTCCTGTGATGGCAATCCACAAGTGATCTCTTCTGGTCCTTATCTCAACTCCTAAGCCTTTCATTAATTTTTGTTCTCCCTTGTCCAGTTGCAGAGAGGGGTGATAGAGTAGCTTTGGTGGGTACCTGGCATCCAGCCAGGGGCAACCCACCACAAGCTGCAAGGTTCCCTACATTAAATAAAGTCTAATATTCAGTAAGTTTACAACATGGCTGCCTATAGCAACACAAAGGCACTATCATCAGACTCTACTTAATTGAAACTGCAGTTTTAATCAATATTAACCAAGTGCACATTCAGAGATATTGCACTGACACAGAGCTGGCATTCAAGTACAATTATCTGGTTAAGGAGCTATTTTTATAACAACTAGACTTGATTATTTAGATGAGCACACTTAAAGATACAGTACAGCACCACAAAATTATCATGTTCTTAATCATGTTATGTGATTCTGTGATCAACATTGCATGTAAAACATTTGAACCTTATAAAGAACGATAATATATTCTAGAGAAGAGAGTTTAAATTTTTGTTTTCTATGGTTTTCCACTTCTTCCTCTGGAAAACAGAAGTCATTACCCAGAAGTCACTACCTAGTTTCTTACATAGAGCTCTTTCAAGAGAGAGCAGGGACCACAAAAGCCCAGCATGCCGCTGTGGAGGGCTACAGCAGGGCTTTCCCAATACACCAACATGGTGACAGTTTTCACAATATGGGGGCATGTCCTGGGTACAGAGAGAAGGGGGTGGAGTTTTCAGCACTGTTTATTCCAATACCATTCACATCATAGCCATGGGTGTGGTTTCAGCAGATAAAAGGCCATAGCCACAACTGTAAGGTGATCCATTTTGTCTGGCTTGCTGAAGCAATCAGCAGACCCTGGCACTGTACCACCCGTGGGTGTCTTCCCATTTATGTGCCTTCCAGGACACTTCTGCAGGACAAGGGGCCTGAGAAGAGGTAGCAGGGTGGCTCCCAAGCCAATAGTGCTGAAGTGACAGATCCGAAACTGCAGCTGGGACAGATGGGGCCGGGACCACAGTTTTTGGTGCCCGGCAGGACCATTCCTGTCCTCTCCATGGGGCAGAGACCTGAGACAGCGGCACCAACACCACCTGAGTCCAGTCGAGCTGAAAGGGAATCCAGCAAGTGGCAGGAAGAGGCATATCACCTTAAGTGGGCCATAAACCTCTTTCCTCGAAGTCTGGGCAAAGTCTTTTCCACTGAACAGAAAATTTTACTGCTTTTGGCTCATCAGGAGATTTCTGTGACTCTTAACAAATTCCTAGACATTTTGGAACAGAACTAAAGCCTTCCACCACCAGTTGGCGAGGTTTGTCCCTTTTTCAAGAGATTTCTTGTTGAGAAAAGGCCACAGATAGGATAAATTCAAACAAATTGGAGAAGAAATATTTTCTTTTTAAAATTATTCCCTTCCAGCAGACCATAGTGAATGGAACTTGGGTGCAATTTTTCCTTAACCAGGGAAGAACCATTCCTTAGAGCAAGGCCAGATGGGTAGAAGCAATTTGACATCTGCAAACAGCAATGCAGGCAAAGGGGTTATAGCAGATGACATGAGCAGGTATGATAAGCTTAGTTGGTGGCCACAGATCAGACACACACCAAGTCGTATGCACTTGTTTTTAGAGTGGCCCAAAACACAATTTTTGATTCCTTTGTACAGCTATGCCAAACCAGCAGTTAAAAGGAAGACTTTACCTTGCAAGCCCTGAAGTATTCTGGCTTACACAAACTTGTCAGAGGCCTACAAGTATGAAAGAAACCACCACAAATGCCTCCTTCCATCCACTGGATAATTGATCCCAAAATGGTAATTCATTTTTTACTGTCCCTGTGAAATGTTTAGCAGAAAAACAAGGCCTGTGAAAGCTGCTTTCATCAAGGATGGTTGGGAGATAAGACATCTGGCCCAAGAATGCAGTGATAGATAAAACAAAGGATTGAATCTCTGGGAACTTGGGGTAGGATTTATGGTAATGGTTAAATTGCAATATGCATGTAGCAACTGTATATAAGCAACACACTTCTAAAATCACAGGTCCACGTTAGGTTAGAATCTCCCGCATGCACCTTCAGGCCTGAATAAATGATGCTCGTTTTAGCACAATTTTAGTGTTGGAGAGACTCATTCAGATTTTTTTGACATTTGGTAACATAATTAGCCAGATGGCAAGTCTGCAACAAAGCCAACATGAGATAGTCAATATTCCTGTTCACTGGACCTTGTAAAACAACTTAATTTATCCAATCTAAATATCAAGTCTTAAAAGCTCTTTCTCTTGCAAATTTTCCAGACAACAGTAGGATGAACCTGCTTTAGCAAGGGGGTTGGACTAGATGTTCTCCAGAGGTCCTGTCAAACCTCAGTCATTCTGTGATTCTGGAAGGGAGCTGTTAGCATTAAAAACAGGATCTGTCACATTAAGACATCAAATGCCTTCTGTAAAAGCTGAGGAAAAGATTTGATGAAAACACTACTGTCTTGAGGTGATTTTATGATGATACTCTATTCCTGGTCATCTGCTTAAAGCCCAGAAATGGCTGATGTAGCTTTAAGGTGGGTCCAGGAGAGGGGCAGAAGCCATGGAGCTCCTGTGTGGGCTTTGTTCAAAGACTCACTCTGGAGAATGCTGGACATGGTGCAGACTGGATGTTACTTTGTTGCTTAGGTAGGTTAGATTTTGCTAGCTGTCCTAGGATAACTTCATGATGCTGTATTGTATTTGTATCCCCATCCATCTGTTTAGCCCAAAAATAAGTTCTGCGCCTTTAAAACTAGATCTGAGAGCGAAAAGGGGGAGAAGGAGAAGCGGTGGCATGTCTAAGCCGCTGTATTCAAAACATAGAGATAAGCAGTGCAGCTCTCTCCGAGCTTGAGGCAGTAGTCTCTGAGTTTCTTGGCTTCTGCAGAGAGAAACAAACTAGAATGGGTTATTTATAAGTTTTTCAAGACTGC
>JAGMWU010000027.1:15515218-15564780 GCA_018697195.1 Certhia americana
ACTGCCCCAGCTGTTGTTTTGGCAGTTGGCCCATTGACAGACAATTACACACACACATACACACAGACACACACACACAGTTTCATCAGATGGTGATAGAATACAGAGTTTTAGTTACATTTTTGCACTGCAACCCATGATACATAGCAACCTATAGCTATAGCCATTGGCTTTGCATTCTCTCATCTCTGTTTAAAGATACAGTGCACTCTTATTTTACCACACATGCTCTATGAAGAAGGGGCAATTGTAGTCTATGAGCAGGTATTTTACTATGTTATTGAATAAGGCTAGCACAAGGTTCACTTCTTTGGCTTTGCAGTTTGATTTATAGTGTCCTCCTACTTTCACTTCTCAGATCATAGCTCTTGGTTCCTGCAGGTTTGGTTAGTCCCTCATTTTTTATAATTTTTTTTATTTATCATGTACTATATTTCAGTGATTTATTTTAACCTTCTCATGGTACTTTATTTCGACAAAATCTCCCCTTTAAGACTTGTTAAAAATATCTATTTTCTTCAAGTCTCAGTTTCATATACCAGGCATCCAACCAATGGGGTTTACCTGGTATCCCCAAGGGGTATTAGTCAATTACTTCCTTACATCAAAGGGTCTTGGGTTTTGAAATGTTGCATTTCATAATGTTGGCAGCATTAGATGGAGTCCATTGCAGGCTATACTTCCCTTTCTCATTGCACTGAGTAGATTTGCTGCCATTTACATTTTTCCACATATTTTTCCACATAATTTCTAAATCTGTAGTTAATACTCCCCAAAGTACAGGACTTGAGGCTGATTTGGGGAGGAATAAATAAGCTAAAATTTGCATGATATTATAAATCTTTCCAAAGGACTGTATAAAGTGCAAGATTGGATTAGATTCAGTTTTCACAATACAAATTAAGAGTACTTTCGACATATGCCTTATCATTATTATTAACTATTTAAAAATCAGTATTTTTATAGATTAAAATTATTATCACTGTCAAAAATGCCAATATAAAAGAAAACAAAACATTAACAACAATCCTTGTGGACCATCTAGTTTAACATAAAAAAATATCAACTTGCAAGTGGAATTCATTAATTGAAACGTCTTGGTTTCACTCAGTTTCAAAGGCTTCAGTGGGGTATACATGTCCAGTGGTTATCCAAGGGATCCCTGTTCACACAAGAAAAGTGGATCCAAGAACTAATTTCTTCTACCTTAACAGTGGTGCAAGTGCACTAAATAAGGTCCCTTCCACCTCTAGTTCAACAGTGTATCCTTCCAGGGTCAAACATAAACAGTCTCCAGGAATGAAATTGTGTACTGGAGAGCCAAAGGGAGTGGAGCCTGCTGATTAAGATACCTGTGTAGGAAGGTGTTGGGGGTTGGGGTGCTTCCCTATAGAATTTTTTCCCAGAAGTTG
The DNA here is from genome assembly GCA_018697195.1 of Certhia americana. Classification (NCBI taxonomy): domain Eukaryota; kingdom Metazoa; phylum Chordata; class Aves; order Passeriformes; family Certhiidae; genus Certhia; species Certhia americana. The sequence goes on from JAGMWU010000027.1 coordinate 15,516,631, forward strand.
CTAAGAAGCTAAGTGCTGGGTGCTTTTCGGTGCTCATGGGTGCTTAGGAACAAACAAAAGAAGCAGCTAAGGCAGAGACAGGGAGGCACCGTCTTCACTTCGCTCTGGGCAGTTTTCTGCTCTCGGGAGAACGGCCAGAGCTGCTCGTCTCGGCACGGCAGAGAGCTCTCACCATCCCACCTGAAGCTCCATCGGACCACCGTCTCTTCATGTGTCCCCCGGGATTTTGGGAACCTGTTCCCTCCCTGCCCTGCCAGGAGCTCCTTCTCCCTGCGCTGCATCCACGGCTTCTTCAGTTTTGTTCGAGGTCTCCCCACGCTGTATTTCTGCAGCCTCTGCCCAGCCAGGACATTTCCAACAGCTACAGCTACTGCTAAGCCTCGGATACATCTCATCCTCCCGGGACTGCTGCTGGCTCTGGTAGCTTGTAATGGTACTGAGGGGGGTGGGGGGTGCCAGAGGAAAACTGTAACTGGGTTGTTGGGTTTTTTTCCTTTTCTTCTCTAGTTCTGTTTGTTGTCAATATTATAGTTATTATTGTTAATTTACCTTGTTAGACTAACTAGTAAAGAACTGTTATTCCTACCCTCACAACGCTGCCTGAGACCCCTTCAATTTTAAGATTATAACAAGTCCAAGGGAAGTTTCCATTCTTTTTTTGGTTCCCTAGCAGACACCCCTGTCTTTCCAAACTAAGACAGAAGGATAATACCTAAGAAAGAGACAACAAATGATTTCTCATTATTTCTTCCCCCTTTAAGTGCATTTGGTCATTTTGTCACTAATAAGATATGGCTTTCCATATAACACTTCAAAAGGGCTTACTCCTTCCTTAACTCGAGGGATTATCCTAGTTCTCATCAAAGCAATAGGCAAAACCTCTACCAATCTAAATTGTTTCCTGAAATAATTTTGCAATTTGCCTCAACAGTATGATTCATTCCTTCTATCCTGAAGCTTGACTGCAGTCTCCACAGAGTGTGCAAATTCCCTATTATTTGGATAAATTTTGACACCCTCAACTACTTTTGGAACAAAATGGAGTCCATTATCTCAGTAAAAACCCTTAGGGATCCCAAATCTAGGGATTATTTCTTTAAGTAGAATTTTAATAAATTCTCTATCTCAAATGTTTTGGCATGGGAAAGACTCCGGCCATCCTGAAAATGTATCCACTAAAACAAGCAGATACTTACAGCATCCACATTTAGATAACTCAGAGAAATCTATTTACAAGCATTGCCCTGAAGTTATTCCTCTTTTTATCTCTCCCATAGGGGGCTTCATTTCTATTTTAGGATTATTTACACAGCATATTGTACATCCTCTTCTTATTATATTCACATGGAATTGCATTTTTGGTCCTATAGCATGTCTTCTGATACTACTTATAGCATCAGTTCCCATGTGAGTTTCTTGACATAACTTCTTGATGAGGGCTTCCATCATTTTAGTGGTTGAGAGAACTTGTTGATTCAGTGTTATTCACCGACCTTCTGAATATTTTCAATATTTCAATATTTTTACCAGTTGATCTTCTTTCTTTCATCTGCATATTGCAACAGAGCTACATTGTTACTGTTACCTCACCATTGTTCCAAATCTTTTGCCAATGCATTACCAGAGTAGAGCTGTTTCTGAATACTTGAAGGAGCACAGACCAACAACAGGTGCAACTTTCATCCTGTTGTGGGATTCTTCCATTCAAAGGCAAAATTGTTTGGCTTTGTTCATCTACTAGGATTAAAAAAAAAAAAAAAAAAAAAAAAAAAACAACAAAACTTTAAAGTCCAAAACCAGTGAAATATGCAATTTTTTTCCCCAATATTGTGGATTAAATTCAGATTGACACTCTCTAAGCAGTCCATCAAGGGCTCCAATTCTTTATGCACTTCCAGGCTGATTTATCCTCACAGGGTATCCTGGGGTGATGTTGTGAGGTTTGTATCCCCAATCGTCTGTTCTGTTTGGGCTGGAGATGTTCTTCAAGACTGGCTCGGGGAAGTTTGTTTTGGTTTTGTTATCAGTGTGCGGATAACAGTCGGAGGGACACAGACATACACTGCTGCTTTTGCCGCTGCTTTTGCTGCTGCTTGCTTGCTTGCTTTTACTCCTGCTTAGCTCTTTAGTTAGTTTAACTAGACAGTCCAAGATTCTTCTGGACTGCTTTCCTTTTCCTTTTCCTCTCTCCTTCGTGGAAATATTCAAGCCTCTTCCGGACTGGGACCTGGGAAACACCGAGAGTCTGCACTCTGTGTCCTGCAGCAGCCTGCCCAGCGCCGGAGAGACCAACAACAGAGCGACCACTCCCCAAAGAGAGACTGTCTGAATTATCCCTTCAGAACGGTGATTGTTCATCTTGTGTGTTGGGGGGTGCTCTGTCTGTTAAATAAACAGGTTTCTTTCCACTTGTCTCCGAGGAATCCTTCCCGAACCCTCTAAGTTTCCCGAACCCTCTAAGCTTCCCGAACCGGTGGGGGTGGGGAGGGGCCGTGGGAGTCTGCTCTTTGAAGGGGCCCCTTTGGAAGTTTCTCCCCAAACTTGCCCTAAACCAGGACACAGGGTTTGCTCCTGGTTTGAGTTCTGCTTTAAGTGGAGTCATGTTCTTTGCTTTATCTGGTTTTTTTGAAGCCCATACCAGAGGAATTACCACATCCAGTACTGCAGCTCAGGTTCCTCTGAGGTCTGGTTCATTGGTAAACAGATTCAAGAGTTCCATGCCTTTGCTTGTGGGATGTATAGCTGTACAGTTTTGCAAAACAGCTATTCAAGCCTTTACTTTCCATAATAAATCTTGTTCTAGCAAGGGAAGAGGACATTCTATCATATACAGAAACTCATGAGTTCATGTAGTGCCTCCAACTGTACACTCCATAGGTTATAGAAATGACTGAAAAGTTCTTTTTCCAGCTGCCCCACAACTGGTATTGTAACTTTATTTAGCAGTACTTAGCACTGAATGTGTGGCTCCACTACTTAGCAACAATTTATTGTTTCATTCCCCAGGTTTACTGGAACCAGGGGATGAGCTGGACATACCTTGATATTTTCCCCCAGTCCCCTTCATTCATTGTCAGAATCCTTCAGCATCACGTTAATCTTCTTTACTTTCTGTAACTTTTTTCCTTATGTCCTGAGATGATTATCCTACAAACAACATATTAAACATTTTTGTTTGTTTATTTATTTGCCTCATCTTCTGGGTTTAGAACCATTCATTTCTTAGCTACTTCACATAGTCTCTCATAGAAAGCTGATGGGCTTGGATAGATTTTTCTGCTTAGAGACCCCATGTTGTATACCATGTAATATCAACTGTTGATACTGTTTCATCTTAGCTTTACTGATTCCCACATTTGGCTCTCACCCTAGATCTTGTTTCAAAGGCTAATACTGATCAAGATCCTCTTGTCTATTTCTCTTTCCTCGATAGTAAAAAGGGTATTCAATCTATCCTGCTTAAACCCCATATTAGGGTTATGACTCAGAGTGAGTTTCCAAAAGCTGATGTGTTCCTTCAGGATTCTCTTGGTTCAAACCAAGAGATTGCTTCCAATTAAACAAATACAAAGTAATAAAGGAGGCATGTGCTGACAGGCAACACAGAGAATAGAAATTTTCAGTTACCCTTGAAGTTGCTAGAGCTTAAAGACTAACTAGCAAAATAGATAAAAGAATGTAAAACTAGACACATTAGATGCTAAACACAGCCAGAACCAGTGGATAAATAGTACCAGTGGATAATGAGGAATACAGTGGCTTTCGTGGCAAAGCCATGTAACAAGAAGCAATAGTGCATGCCCTAAGAGAAGTTCAAGGAAAGGTCATCTGCAACACTGGGGACTCTCAGTGAGTATGACCACCAGAGACCACTTTAGATGACTCTCTAGGACCATAAAAGGACTTCCACTAAGAGACGGATGCATGCACATTAGTTCTAAGAAAAGTGACGTTTATGTATTACCTAGGAAGTACACTGTAATGAATATGTATTATCATGATGGAATAAATACTCTGTTGTAAAGTTTCATGACACACCTGATTAGAGTAGATACCCTTTGGGAGTCCAGAATGCTGAAAATAAAGAATGCCTGCTTTCTAATACTTTAAATTGTGTTAGAAAGTTTGGCTTTTAGCCAATCATTTCTGGCACTGCAGATGGGACCCTCTGTCTGATCTCCTGTGGATCCGAGGGATCTCTGGGATTTTCATACCAGCACTGAGAATTCTTGGAGGACCACAGATCCCCTGACCAGTCTGGGGATCAGGTAAGATCCCATCTCATAAAGGCATTCTTTTGGGTTTGTGTCCTACACAAATAAGACATGAGGATCATCCTACATGTTGGGTGGGTTATTTTGGTATTTTGGAACTTGATTGATTTTTGTAATTGAATAATATATTCTGTTGCAACTATGGGTTTGGGTCAATCTAAAGGGACCAAAATGGATGGTATTTAGAAGAAATCACCACTTGGATGTATATTGAAACATTGGAAGAAGATTGGTGGACTTCCTGGTGGAACAGCTACCAGGGAGAATTTAATTAAATATTGCAATCAATGATGGCCTTTATATAAATTAGAGTTGGGAGAAAAGTGGCCACAAAATGGTACCTTAGACTATAATACTCTGTTACAACTGATGTTGTCTTGCTTCAGAAACAAAAATGGGATAAAGTTATGTATGCTGATAAATTTCTCACTTTAAGAAATCACCCTGAATGGCAGAAGGTTTGTGGTGCTGATCCTTTTGATTCTTTTGTTTTGGCTCTAGAGAAGGAAAATAAGGGAGAAATGATTTAAGTGTTGTTGTTCTATGTGTAGTATAGGACAAGTCTGCTCTAAGCACTTAGATAACCAGGAGGAAGGTTTGGATTTAGCTCTAAGTCCAGTGCATAGAGGACTGAGAAAGCCAGCTGGCAGCATAGATAAAGAAGCAATAGAGGAAGGAGGAAGTTTGGGAGTAAGGTTAGAAGCTGCAGAGGGCTTTAGCCCCGTAGCAGGAAGAACATGGGGGAGACAGAATGATAATAGCTCCTCTGATAATAGCTCCTCTTCAACAGGTGGTAGGGGCTGAGGGACCAATAACAGTAAAAGTCCTGTTTTCAAATACAGATATGAATAATTGGAAATTGATGGCTGGAACTTATAGGGACGATCTGAACAAAATAGCTAAAACTTTTGAAATTATGATTAAAACGCAAGACCCTGATTGGAAGGATATAGGCACTATGTTGGAAATATTATTTGACAGCACCAAAAGGGAGATGGTTCTTGAAACTAGTAAAAGATTTGTCATAGAGCAAATCCTGATGTGAACCCGTCCCAGTAATCTAAAACTGAATTTCCCTTTGGCAGATGCTGGGTGGGGCCCAAATGTACCTGTACAGTGAGAAAGGTTAACTAGATATCAACAGTGGGTTTCATATGTCTAAATTATTTGAGGTAAAGCAGGACTGTAAGGAATCACCTAAGGAATTTATGAACTGTCTCAAAGATACTGCTCAGAAATATGCTAATATAGATCCAGAGATGAAGGCAAAAATTGCCGAGCTCCTATTTTCACAGTACAGTCCTCAGATGATATTAAGAAGAAACTACAAAAAATCCAGGGAACATGTAGAAGCAGCAGCCTGTGGCAGCCATCCTGGCCTTAAGGAGAGTCCTGTGTAGAAAACAACTTGTCACACTTAACTTTGATAAAGGCCTTCTGTTTTCTTGGGAAAGATGCATACCAGAGGAATGACTGCAGCCATAAACACCATGTGTGAATGCTTCTCTTTTACTTCCTGGAACTGCTGGGAGGTGGCATGTTTGAGTGAATGGCTGATAAAGGGCAGAAAATCTGCCCTGACAGGTGTTTGCTGGTGTGGCTGTTTTGTCTTTCCTTCTGGGTATTCCCAAGACTTTCTTTAAACTTTCCCATAGTAAAAACATATAAATACTGGAGTGTGTGCAGTAAAGATGGATCCTGCTAGAAGAAGTAGTGGTTTCTGTTTTGTGTCCAAGCTGCTGCAGGACAGGCGCTTTTGATATGGGTTAATTACTTGATGTTGCATGGGCTGCATATAGAAATCATGAAAAACAGCAGGAAGTGACAAAACAGAAAGTGGTAGCAGTTATAGAAGAAATCAGTAAGGGACTCCTGCCCCAGGGAGAGGGGAAGGGGTTCAGTTCCCTGACCTTCATTAGGAAGATTAGGAACAAATCAATGTGCATATTGTAAAAAAGATGGACATTGGAAGCAGGAGTGTCCTCAGCTAAAACCCAAGACTCCTTCAAGCCCTCTCATGGCTATAGCAGAGGACCTGTGAAGGGGACTGGGGGTTTCTTCCCCAGCAGAGCCTATGGTAACAGTCATGCTAGGAAATTAAAAACTAGAATTTTTGGTAGACACAGGAGCTAGTTGTTGGGTATGAAATACCCTGCAAGGGAAGTTAAGTGATGACTCCATCATAATTGTCAGTGCTGATGGGAGTTGTGAAATACCCCCCTTTTTCAATCCAATAAATTCAAATGGGGAAATTAGGGGTAACCCATCAATTTTTGTACCTAACTCTCCAAAGCCATCCAGCCAGGGTCAAACCATAACACTAGCCCATAAACACTCTTAACCATGATAAAAGAATTTGGAATGGTTTACTGTAACAGGTTCAAAGGATGCCTTTTTCTGCATACCTCTAAGCTGTGACAGCCAGGAACTATTCGCATTTGAATGGGAAAATCTACAAACAGGAAGAAAGACCAAATTGACTTGAACTGTACTGCCACAAGGATTTAAAAATAGACCCACAATTTTTAGGAATCAACTGGCAAAGGAATTAGAGGAATGGAAGACCTTTAATCTGCAAGGGGCTCTGTTACAATATGTTGATGATATCCTGATAGCTACCAAAACTAAAGAACAGTGCCAAGACCTAACTGTTGAATTGTTAAACTTTTTAGGATTAAATGGTCACGGGGTATTGAGGGAGAAGGTACAAATGATGAAGACTGAACTTTCTGAGTTATGGAAGTCTCCAAGGTCAAAGGAAACTAAGCACGGAAAGCAAAGAAGCTATCTGCTAGCTTCCGGAATCACAAACTAGGAGAATTGTGTGCCTTTTTCAGAATGGTCGGGTGGTGTTGCTTCTGGATCAGTAATTACAGATTACTAGTCCAACCTTTGTATGGACTTTTAAAAAACACCTACAAAGATTTTATTATATGGACTGATATTCAGACTGCATTCAAACAACTTAAAAAAGCACTAATGAGGGCTCCAGCTTTAGGCTTGCCAGATCCCACAAGGTCTTCTGAATTATTCACTTATGAGAGACAAAACATCACCTTAGGAGTTCTAGCACAATTTCTAGGGGACCAGAGATGAGCCGTTGCATATTATTCTCAACATCTCAATAATGTGAGCCAAGGATGGCTGAGCTGTTTGCGAGCAGTCACAGCTATAGTGCTGTTGATTCAGGAAACTAATAAATTGACTCTGGGACAAAGCAAGACAGTCTATGTACCGCATATGGTACAGATAGTCATGGAACAAAAGGGGGACCACTGGCTGTCTCCCAGCCAAATGCTTAAGTACTAAGTGGTACTAATGGAACAGGACAACATTACCCTCAAAACCACCTCTATTGTTAAACCTATGTTTCTGTCAGCCACCGAAGTAGAAAGTATTTCAGAACATGACTACCTACAAACAATCAAAGACATTTATTCCAGCTGACCAGATTTAAAGGACATCCCAGTAGAGGATACAGATTGGCAACTATACACGGACAGAAGTAGCATTGTTCACAATGGAAAATACATGTCAGGATACACAGTAACTACCCTGAACAAGGTAATAAATCTAAGGCTATAACGTCAGATGTTTCAGCACAGAAGGCCAAACTGGTTGCTCTCATCTGGGCATTGGAACTAAGCAAAAGAAAGTAAACATCTAGACTGATTCTAAGTATGCTTTTGGGGTAGTGCATGCCCACAGAGCCATCTGGAGAAAGAGAGGATTGTTATCTGCACAAGATATGACAATCAAACATGGGACAAAAATATTACACTTATTGGAAGCAGTACAAAAACCAGATGAAGCTGCAATTATGCACTATAGAGCACACCAGACAAATAAAATAAAATAGGGACAAAATACAGAAATTACTTAACCTACAGGGCGGCTAAAGAGGCTGTGGAAAAAAGCATCTGTGTTTTGGTTCTGCAATAAGTGATTAGTCTACCATATATCAAGCCAGAATAAAGTACAAAAGATTGTCAGTTAACTATTAGAAGCTAGATTTCACCCCAGTGGATGGGCAATCACCCCTACTGGACAAGTAATAGTTCCTGAGGCAATTATGAGAGAAATAGTAGACAGAGAGCACCATTCAACATATTGGAGTGCAAAAAAAATTGTTGAAACACTTAAGAAAGACTGTAATTAGCTCCAAGATGACCGAAATCGTATATTCAAAGACTCAAAAGTGTGGTACATGTAAAAGAAATAACTGCAATACTGGAAATAAAGTGGCAATAGGGGCTATGAAATCTGGTAATTCACTGGGATACAAATTATTGGTAAATAACTTCCACATAAAGAGAGCTATAAATATCTTTTAGTTTTAGTGGATACCTTTTCTGGGTGACCTTGAGCGTTTCCCTGTCACACAAACATAGTAAAAGAAATCATAAAAATATTGTTAAATCAAATAATTCTGCACTTTGGAGTTCCTCTGAGAACGTCATCAGACAGAAGGTCTCATTTTCTAGAAAAAATAGTGGAACAAGTTAGCAAGGCCTTGCGAATTTAGTGGGACTTATACTCCATACCAGCCACAAACTAGTAGAAAGGTAGAAAGGATGAATTATACTATTAAGTTACAACTCAATAAAATCTGTCAAGAAACATTGTTGATTTGGGTACAAGCCCTCCCAGTTGCTTTGTTGAGAATTAGGATCCCACCTAGGGGCACAGAAAAATTAAGCCCCTATGAGCTGCTATATGGTTGGTCCTATCAAACTCCACACATCCCACAGGATGTGCATGGTAAAGGTAGGGCAGACCTCAATAACTACCTCATATCTTTAGGTAAAACATTGCAGGATTTATGATGGGCAGTTGACGTCACCAGGACGACAGGACTGGACACACCAGCGCACGAATTCCAACCAGGAGACTGGATGCACCTTAAGGACTGGGACCCAGCACCTCACCAACCAAAGTGTAAAGGACCCTACCAAGTATTGTTAACCACATAACACTGCAGTAAAGTTGAACAGTAAAGGACATTGGATGCATTATTCTAGAATCAAAAAGGCGTCAGCTCCATAGAACAAAGAATTATCGTCCCCAATATGAATAAGACTGAGGAAAGAGAATGAGTAACCTTGTAACTAAAATATTTCTTATATCTGTATCTTGATAGTTAACCAAAATCTTTGTTTGCCAAAGACACCTTTAGAATTTCACCTAGGGATTAGTCATTAAAATACTTATGGAAGTTTAAAGATCCAAGTAGTTAAAATATTAAATGTAAATAATTGCTGGATATGTTCTCAAATAATGTTGGGAGTGTAAGGCACAAAACAATCTTGCTCAACAAGACACTTAAAAGGGCTTACAGTTGTTCATGTACTTTGAGTTAGATGCATGGGAGAAATACAGACTAGATACTCTCAAGAGATCAAAACAACAAAAAGAACTTTACTGGCAACTTTAGAAAATCAGAGGACTTCGGCAAAAGGTTTAGAGCAACATTCAATCAACATGAAACACTTCCCAAAACACTTAGTCCATTCAACTTAGAAAACTTTAAGCCTGTTCAATTTTAGTTACTCAAAAATTCCAAGGAGAGGGAATTAGAAGAAGGAAAGAAAGACAGAAAAGATACAGAAAGGCACACATATAGCTACCAACTCCTGGGTTCCAGCAGCATTCATTCAGAGAGAAATTCCAAGAGGAGGTAGGGTCAAGACATATGCTTGCCTCATGTTCAGCCTTAAATACCCCTTGGCCTTCCTGGGCCCTTCCCCCAGGTGGGACTTTTAGTCATTTGGCCACTCAGGAGCTGGGTTAGGAGATCCAGAGGCAGATGAGCAGCATTGCCTCTGGTGTGCCAGTGATTGGCAGTCACTGTCAGGCTGGGATACTGGCTCTAGGGCGTGGGGGTGTACAGGGCAGTGCACTGCCTCTTCAGGGCAAGGCCCGACCTGCCCCTTCCCCCACACACATGCACCCCAAAATGTTTTGAGGCATCAGTCTTTTCAATCTCTCACACCACCCCATGGCTTGAGACATTGACTGGGACCACAGTAATGGTTTCTTTTGTCTCATGGCACCACTGGGATCCTAATCTAGCAGACAGAGAAAGGAAAGAAGAGGAAAGTATACAGGAAATCATATAACAGACAATTCCTATCTCAATAATCAAAAGCATAAGCGCAGTTAACATAAAAATTTCCTTCTATGCAGGTCATCACCCCCCACCCTGTGAGTCTCTAAAATTGCATGCAAGGTGCGATGCAAACCAGAATCCAGGGGGAGAGTTCATGAACCAGTATTTCAGCTGAAGTGACCAAAAAATCCAGCAGATTGGTCTGTGATTTCCTTTGTGTTTCTTGACACTGTATTCTTCTTCAGTGGGGTCTGTTATTTTACATATTTGTTGCTTATTTATTAATAACACCTCAAACATTAGACAATTTTATAAAATAATTTTTGATACTTTTTGGACTTGTAAGATGGACTCCAAAATAGCATGGTGAGTTCAATTTAAGATTCTTTATTCCTTATTGATATTGCAATGTATTTTACTCCTAGTACAAACTGTAAGGATCAATAGGCCACCTTGCCTTTTGGAATCTGTAATCTTACAGATCCAGGTATCACCACAACCCAAACAAATATACATGTTCCAGATTAACACTCTTAACACTCTTACACCTCTGAGTTTTGTCATCTGGTCTTGTTTATTTTGTGTGTTGGGGGGTCCTCTTCCTGTTAAATAAACAGGTTCTTTCCACTTCTCTCCGAGGAATCCTTCCCGAACCGGTTGGGGGGGGGAGGGGCCGTGTGGGTCTGCTCTCTGAAGGGGCCCCTTTGGGAAGTTTCTCCCAAATTTGCCCTAAACCAGGACAAGAACACCCTCCCACCAACCAAGTTTCAGGGGGATCCCCAGAAGCTGTACCCAGGTGTCCTGGGGTGACGTTGTGAAGTTTGTATCCCCAGTTGTCTGTTCTGTTTAGGCTGGAGATGTTCTTCACGACTGGCTCGGGGAAGTTTTGTTTTGGTTTTGTTATCAGCTTGCTGATAATAGTCGGAGAAAGACATATAGTACTGCTTTTGCTACTGCTTTTGCTTGCTGGCTTTGCTTGCTTGCTCTTGCTTCTGCTTTAGCTCTTTAGCTAGTTTAGCTAGACAGTCCGAGTTTCCTCCAGACTGTTTTTCTTTCCCTCTCTCCTTTCGTGAAATCATTCAAGCCTGCTCCTGACTGGGACCTGGGAAACACCGAGAGTCTGCACTCTGTGGCCTGCAGCAGCCTGCCCAGCACCGGAGAGATCAACAACAAAGCAACCACTCCCCAGAGACAGACTTTCTGAATTTGTTATCTCATCAGAACGGTAATCCAGTATTGTTCATCTTGTGTGTTGAAGAGTGCTCTGTCTGTTAAATAAACAAGTTTCTTTCCACTTCTCTCTGAGAAGTCCTTCCCGAATCGGTTGAAAGGGGGGGGAGGGGCCGTAGGAGTTTGCTCTCTGAAGGGGCCCCTTTGAGAGTTTCTCCCCAAACTTGCCCTAAACCAGGACACCAGGGAAAGAGGAAAAGGTCAATAGGCACCATGGGAAAATTACATTCAGTAGAAAATTCTATTACATAAAATAATCTGGGATTGCCTCAGGGGTAGGGGTTAAAGATATAAAAAAAGTAATTCCAGCCTCTTCAGCATATCATTCCAGTCAGGGTTCTGGGTTTGGACCAAATACTTTTCCAGCTTTACCAAACCCTTCAGTAGTTCTCAAACCCCAAATCCTGCTTCTTCTCTTAACCACTTATGCCTTTTTTGTCTACAACTGGAGAGAACTTTCCATCTGCTACCTCTGCTCCTCCATCAGCCCTTTTCTCCCTCCTTCCAGGGGCTGCAAACAGTTCCACATCCCCTTCCTCTGCACAATTATGCTTTACACATTGCTTACTGTTACTACATGTACTTCCTTTGGTAATTTTATGCTTTGCTCTGAGGAGGTAGGAAGAGGTACATAAATTTGATTCTATAATCAGATTAAATCCTGTGTGAGCTCTCAAAATTGAGGAAAGAATCTTTTCCACCCACTGTGGCAACCAGAGAGAAAATACAAACATCCTAAAATGTTGCTGGCAACAAAATTATAAAGTATATATGAACATAAATATCTTAAAACTTATCAAAATAAGAACATGTAAATACTCAATGCAGCAAAGAACAGCAACTCTTCAGTCCAGTTGCCACTTCATCCCCTTATGGAACACTTCTAGAAGGAGAAAACTCAGTCCCACTTGGACCTATTTCAAAAGGAGGAACTGTCCACCTGGTATTCTTTTGTGTTCTCTGCCATAGAAAGTTACGGTGATTCTTTAATCAAACTAACAAAAACAGTCTGTGAAAAGAAACTTAGAAGACATCAAAAATGCAACAATCACTAATAAAACTTATTTGGGAAAACTTAAATTATCTAGTACTTTAACAATACTGATGAGGATTTGTAGCACCATGTAGGCAAACTTGAGTTAGAGTACCCAGCCAACCTTTTGAGACGTTTTCAGCTTTAGATAAAATGTTTTTTGTCCAATCTACACATTCTGTTACGTACTATTTTGTAAATTTGGACTGAAGTCCACAAGTCAACTATTAACATAGTACTTGTTCTATGTGTGTGATGTTAGAGTGGTCCTTAGGGAAAAGGACACTGCTCTCTTCTTTCTTGCTCACTTACCCCTCTGGCATTTGAAGCCATATTTACTATTAAAATTTGTTAGGTACAAGGTCCTGCTAGGATGGTTGACTGCTCTAGGAACAAAAAATCATGCTGCCATACTGGGGACATTGCTTGGAAAATACAAGAAATAAACCATTTAATGTACTTCAGTTTAGAGTTTCAGGTTGTTGCGGCTTTATCTGCAGCAAATTTACTGTACTGTCTAATATGGTTCCTCTTTCTCTGGAGCTGACTTTATTCACATAATTTAGGAGTCTCCAGATGTAGATCTCACAGCCATGTAGGTAGTCAAAAGTACTTTCAACTTCTGATTAAGCAGCTCTTTATTCCAAGTCCGGACATGCACACAGTTTTCTGACTGGTGAGGATATACTTGGACATCAAGGGTTATTAGCAGGAATAAAACAACAAACTTGCACAATGATAAAAATATATTTCCCCTAAAGGTTATAGATTTTCCAGCATCAGCAGTTCTGCCTCTGGCCTCTAGTGGCAGGCAAGGCTCAATACTCACTACTGCCAGAAGGAGGCAGTGTAGGAGCATTTTGCAAAGCTTCATTGGAATTACAGGGAAACTAAATTTCCATTTACTTCTAGTGAGCTTTTTAGGATATTTGAATTTGCCACCCTCTCACAGCTCACTTTTTGGAGGTGGCACTGAGAGTTTGTTTTCTCGGTCTTGATCCTTAAATTTTGCAATAAATAACAATAACATGGGAGAAGGCCAATGGGGCATCAGCTGTTCTCATGCACTGGTTGGAATCCTGCTGTGTCTCACAGTCTCCCAGTAATTTTAGCACATTGGAGTGAGGAGAGGGATGGGTTCTTCCCCCTCCAATGGGTCCAAACTTTTCACACAACAGGTTGCTCCCTGAGCAAAAGAGCAGGACACTCCGTTATGTGCTTCCTCTTCGGAAAGCTTTATTTCATTACCCCCAGTAGTAAAATTTTCAAAACATTGTCTATTTCATTTTCTTTCAGTCTATTGCAAGTGTTCCCTTGAAACTTAACTAATTCTATTGTAGAGTGAGATATCATTAGCATGGGCTGTGCCTGCTGATAAGCAAATTCTGTCTACAAGAGGGCAGAGCTTGGGGTGAGGGGCAGGAAAGTGGCACATTGTAGCTAGTCTGAAGCTGCCCCCAAACTCAACCAGCCTAGAAGTAAACAAGTCCCTGGGTGAGCAATGATGGGATGGATTTGAATGCATGCAGGGACCCTCAGCCAATGTCATTCGGCCCTGGGCTGTGGACATCTCACTGGTTGGAGAGCTGGGCGGTCTGGGATCCCAGCCAATCAGCTGTCCTAGGCCGGGAGATTCAGGCCTCCTATATAAGGAAGGTCTGAACAATAAATGAGGCTTTTTTCACAAGGATCACTAAAGTTTTCATGTTGTCTTTGTTTACAACCCACTACCCCCACCATAACAGTAAAGAAGGGTAGCCAGTACCCGACAAAATTAGCCATGCGAGAGATGATTTATTTTGACTTAAAAAATGTGCAGTTACCCACAGACCCAAACAAAGTCCAATGACCCACATGGTGGAAATTTGTATGGAGTGCACCATTGTTGCACGCCAAACCACTGGCAACAACAGTGACAGTGGGCCACCAATGGTGGATGAAGTGGGTTACCAGGTCCAGGAATACCATGACAAACTCTCTTCCTCCTTTGTCTCGGTTGTGGAGAAACTGGTCCAGCAACTCAGAGGATAGATCCTACTCCCTCCCTACCTGTATGGACCAGCATCACAGCCATGAACAGTAAGTGTCTTCCCACTTGTGAGGAAGGATATGGAAAGTACACACCACAGAGTACTCTGTGGTTTTACCTGCGGGACCATGGAGAGGACATCAGTAAGCGGGATGGAAAACTGTGGAGGACGATAAGTCCTCTGTAAGAGGGCCTCTTGCCCTCCCATGGAGGAATCAGGCTGATGTCCTGAGTCATCCCTAAGATAAGCAACCTACTTCAAGCTTATGTAGACCCCAGTAAACTACACCCAGCATACCTTGCTTCTTTCATGTAAATAGTCTGTATCCACCCCTTGTCTGTCCCTATAAAAACCCCAGCCTCAGCCTCTGTTTTTAGGAGCTCTCTCTTCCTGGCTCCCTTCACAGAGACGCTGACAATAAAGCCATCTCTGTGGAATTGCCAGACAGGCTCCTATCTCTCATTCCTGCATCGGCCTGGGGATTCCAGCATTGAGCTGAAAATCACTATTGAGATGAGAATCACTACTGAGCTGAAATCACTTGCTGGATTCCCCTCACAGCCAAGGAAGCAGCAGTACCCCTAGAAGGCGTTCTCCTTGGAGACATATCTCTCTGGGAAGGATACAGCCCCTGGGTAGACTTCTTACCCAGCTTCCCGGCTGCAGCAAGTGGCACCCGAACTCAGGAGCAAGTGGACCACCACGCTGAACGTTGGACAGTCTCTGGAGAGAGTGTCTCCTGCCAGCAACTTGCTACAGGATTCTAAGTCACCTCGGGCTCATCACTGTTCCAAAGAGCAGCCCTCTGCATTCTAGCCAGTTCGTCTCCCCAGCCAAACCCTGGGATCGAACACATCAGCTGACTGCTGACAAGCAGGGGTTTCTTTCGACCCTCCAAAACTACTTGTTTGCCTGAAGGAAACATGAGTATATTTTGGACTTCTTGCATGCTTTGACTCTGGGTCTTTTTGCTTTTTTTTTTTTTTTTTTTCTCCCTTCTGGTTAGGTTTGGAACACTAAAATGGGGGGCAGTCTTACTTCACCAAGACTAGCCCAACCTGAGAGAGATCTTTATTCCCTTATTCAAAAAACCCTAACTGATAGTGATTTTAAGTTTTCTAAAAGACATCTTTCAGAAAAGAATCTCAAGCTTTTTATAAAGTGGATTTCTGAATATTTCCCTAATGTTACAATTGATTCTATTTCTTCTAATTCCTTTTGGGACTTAGTTGGGAAGAAAATATATTCCTTTCCAATCTCTGGTGATTTTTCTGTTTCTCACTTCATACCTCTATTCCATGCCATTGTTAAACTTGTAGAAGAGAAACATAGCATTTCAAATTCGGCATTGACTCCAAAAACCCCTTTCCCCCCTATTTCTCCCTGTGCCCCCGACCCCAGCCCTCCCGTCGGACTCCCAGCCGAGAGAAAATTGTTACAGTTACTCTGTACAACCTCTCCCTGCTCCACTCTATCCCGAACCCCCACGCTATTATCCTTCTCTGTCTCCCGTTGTCAAAAGTACGGCGCCCACCCACCTCCCGGTTAGTTCTGACCCTCAAACCCTCACTCTCCCCCCCTTCGCTGCCACAGCTGCAGACGCTATCTTTAAATCTCCCTCACTTTCAGTTACAAATGACTTCAGCCAATCCTTAGACAAAGTTGTCAAACCGCATACCTCACACCCTCCCCCCTCCCTCGGAGCACAAACTCCAAGTCCCGCCCCAACCCTTGCACCGTGCCTCCCCCTGTCCCTCCCTTTAGGACCTGTACTTCCACAGCCAGTTCCCGCCCTACCTCCCTCCATCGCTCTTGCAACCCCCCAACCCCCTCCTCCCCTCCCCTCGGAGACTACCCACCCCCTCCTGCTGCCTCTGCCCCCTCCCCGTCTACTCCCTCCATTTCTTCGGGAATCCCCCTCTCTCCCCGCGTCCCTGCGGCACCAGAGCACCAACAAAACCCTGCATGCACCGCTACCCCTACCCCCGTTGTTCCTCGTGCTAATTCAGCAGTGCCGGCGCCGAAAAGCATCGGCACTGCGCCCTCTGCGGCTCGGCCTCAGGCAGCCACGGCACGCTTAAAGCACAGCCGCTCATCTTCAGCAGAAGATGATAACTGCAGCAGCTCAGACTCTGATTCAGAGCCTGAAGACAGGTGGTCAGTCACATTGAGACAAGCTACATTAGAAAATGATTTGCAAATTGCTCAAAATATCTCAGCTTTTCCTGTCATTATTAAAAAAGGAAAACGAGGGGGAGCATCAAATAAAAAATTATGGGAACTGATCCAACATAAAGAAATCAGTCAACTTCACAAGGTTGCTAAAGAAAACGGGAAGGGATGCCATTTCTTTAAAAACCTCTTAGAAGCCACCTTCTCCGTTCATTTATTGGTACCACATGATATAAAAAATATTGTTACATGCCTTCTTTCCCCTGCTGAATATACGTTATGGGAAAGGCATTAGAAAAAACATCTAAAAACATTATCTGATACCTATGCTAAAGATCCAACTCTTCCAAAACTTACTGTTGAACAATTGGCTGGAGAAGGTGAGTTTCTAAAACCTTCTGATCAAGCTGACATTACACCTGAGGCTGCTTTGCAGAACATAGCTATTGCAGCAAAAACAGCATTGCTTCTCACCCCTGACGATTCAATACCTACTCAACATTTCTCTAATATTAAACAAGGGCTAGAAGAGAGTTTTATTAAATGTGTAGACAGATTAAAAGATGCTCTAGAAAAACAAATAGAAAGTCCTGAGGGACGAAAGGAACTTTTAAGAAAATTTCCTATGGCAAATGATAATGGACAATGTAAGACCATTTTAAGATCTTTACCTCTAGACACAGAACCCACCATAGAACAGATGGTGGAAAGTTGCACACTGTATTTATCCACTGAAAACACAGTTGCCCAGGCTTTTGCAAAGGGCATTGCAGAAGGAGTATCTGGTTTATTTGCTGTTGTAGCTTCCAAAGAAAATGCCCGCTGTTTTAATTGCAGAGAATTTGGACATTTTATAAAGGATTGCCCAGAAGACACCTAACCTAGACCAATGTTCCAGTTACAGAAAACCCCAGAGGAAGGAGCAATACTGAGACACTAATTTTGAAGATATTGCTGACTTAGATGGGAAAAATAAGCTTTGCTGAAATCAGTTAAAATTCAGAGGATGGTTAAAAGAGAGACCAGATTTTAGATAAGCTATCCCGGATCTAACAAGTCATTGTCTGTCAAGTTTATGTTTGTGTAAGCTGGGCTTGTAAGAAAAAACAAGGAAATTGATCAATAGACCCCAAAAACACAAGATGATTGCAGACCCTCTATCTCTAGAAACAGTCTTGGGAACAGGAAACTCCAAGGAGTCATTTATCACGCATCCATCAAAGGTTGAAAGTTTAGAACGAGGAAGACTAGTTTTACTTCCTCCTTTTGGTGACCACTCCCCACATAAGACCCCCGACTCATTTCAGAAAACAAACTACGCATGCTTAATAGCCTTTTTGTCAATTAGCATACAAAGCGGAGAAGAGGAGGTGACAGGAGTATGAATATGCATTTGTATTTTGTGTATTCAACATTTTTGTGGATAAAAGGCTTTGTAATTACCTGTGATTTTTGCAGTGTGTATTGGAGAGCTATCCCATGCAGCTGCCCAGCCGTCAATAAACATACACTTTCTAACTTAACTGTTAGAGAGTCTTTTGTCCATCACAGTTGGGTATCGATATTAGATCGATATTCATATTTTAATAAATCAATACCAACAGCATTCAAAAAACTTCCAGCACAGCGTGGATTGGCCCTGTGCTCTGACAATAAATCAAAAGCCGCACCACTCCAACCACTATGCGAAATCCACCAAATATTGGGATCAGGCATGTGGTCCTCAGCAGGTACCATCACCCCAGGAGATCCCAGCACACATGAAAGAGAACCAACACACAGAGCGGTATTGATGGGGACCAGGCACCAGTTGGTAACCACTTTATCCATTGACTTTACAGATGAGTGTTTTCACCATATTCCCATGCGAAAGTAGAGGCCTCCAGACGGTCCATGGGACATTCTCATAATAGGTGACACTTTTCATGGAGCAGAACAAATTTTTCTTTTACCAGAAATTCAAACCATACACTTGGGACAAGAAATTTTTGTTGAACTATGTTGTATACATCTACCCTTTTATCTTCCACATGATGCACCAATTGATCAAGCTTTTTTGCTTTCACAGAACCACCCAGAAAGAGTCCTCTCAATCCTACAGTAATGTAGGCGCAGATTGTGGGAACAAGCAAGCCTATCATCGAGTGCAGCCTCTTCTGCAAAGAGGAAAAGGTCCACAGACCAGGGATGCTAGACACCAGCACAGATGTGACAATAATTGCCTGCTCTGAGTGGCCAGTGACCTGGGAACTACAGCCAGTAGCAGGTGTGATTTCTGGAATTGGTGGAGTCACAGTGCCTATGCGGAGCAAGCAGAATGTCATTGTTGAAGGCCCCGAAGGCAAAATGGCAACCATTCGACCATTCGTGGTAAGGGCTCACATCACTTTGTGGGGAAGGGATCTCCTGGCCCAGTGAGGGCTTCCTCACATATCCCCTGTAGGGATTTCTAATTGGGGCCACTGATGAGCGTGTGTCACCATCTACCCCTCGGCTCACCTGGAAAGGTAATGATCCAGTTTGGGTTGAACAGTGGCCCTTTTCCAAAGTCAAACTGTGCACTCTGGAAGCCCTTGTAGAAGAACAGCTTGCCAAAGGACACATCACTGAGACCACCAGCCCTTGGAACTCCCCAGTCTTCGTGCTGAGAAAGCCCAACAAGGACAAATGGAGGCTTCTCCACAACCTTCGCAAGATAAACAAAGCAATTGAGGACATGGGTCCCCTCCAACCTGGCTTGCCTTCTCCATCAATGCTGCCTTGAGACTGGATGCTTGCCATCATCGATATTAAGGACTGTTTCTTCAATATCCTGCTCCATCCTCAAGATGCCCCTTGATTTGCTTTCTCCGTTCCCTCCCTTAACAGAAAAGCCCCACTCAAAAGATACCATTGGCTTGTATTACCCCAGGGAATGAAGAACAGCTCCAGTATTTGCCAGTGGTACGTTGCTCACATCCTGTCTGCTGTCCGAAACCTGTTCCCAGACGCAATCATACACCACTATATGGATGATATCCTAATCTGTGCATCAGAAAAGACTTACTTGGACATGACTGCTAAAAAGACCATTGAAACTATTTAAAAAGCAGGATTTGAGATTTGTGAAGAAAAAGTACAGTACACCAGCCCATGGACTTACCTGGGACTCCAGATCCATGAAAGAACCATCATACCCCAGCAGCTCACCATCCAAACTAACCCAAACACTCTAAGGGACTTAGACAATTTGTGTGGATCCATCAATTGGATACGTCCCCTGCTAGGAATTACGACAGAGGACCTCGCCCCTCTCTTCAATCTTCTCCACAGTGGAGAAGACCTAGACTCTCCATGCGCCCTCACACCAGAAGCCCAAGATGCCATCACTAAAGTCCAGGAAGCCCTGTCTTCACAACAGGCACATCGTGTTGAACCCAGCCTGCCTCTCCAGTTTGCCATTCTGGGTAAGGCCCCCTGTTTCTATGGGTTGATCTTTCAGTGGAATCCACAACTCAAAGACCCTTTATTAATACTTGAATGGAGATTTACAAACAATCAGCCTACAAAGACATTGACCACTCCTCAAGAAATAATGGAACATTTAATAAAAAAAGCTAGAACCCACCTTGGCTGTCTTGCAGGGTGTGAGTTCACATGCATATACTTGCCATTAACTACTGGAGATCTGGATCATTTGCTCCAGACCAATGAAAACCTCCAGTTTGCCCTAGATAGCTACCCAGGTCAAATCTCCATTCATGTGCCCAAACATAAACTTTTCAATTGTGATTCAGCCTTTAATCTGATCCCAAAATCAAACCAAAGTACTACACCTCTCAAAGCTCTAGCCGTTTTTACTGATGGCTCAGGATCATCCCATAAGTCAGTAATTACTTGGAAGGATCCAAAGACTCAAAAGTGGGAGTCTGATGTTGTAATAATAGAAGGATCTTCACAGATTGCTGAGCTTGCAGCTGTCATCAGAGCCTTTGAGAAATTCAAAAATGAACCCTTTAATTTGGTCACAGATTCAGCTTATGTTGCTGGCATAGCTATGAGGGCTGAACATGCTTTTCTCAAAGAGGTCTCCAATCCAAACTTACAACAATTGATTTCTACACTAATTCATTTAATCTCTCACAGAAAGCAGCCTTACCATATTATGCATGTGAGGTCACACACTGGTCTCCCAGGTGCCATTGCAGAAGGAAATAGAAAGGCAGACGCACTGGCTATGGCGGTAGAGACTGCTAACCTCCTTGATATCCTTGCCCAGGCAAAGTTGTCTCATGCATTTTGTCACCAAAATGTACCTGCCCTCATGAGAATGTTCAAACTCTCGAAAGACCAAGCGAGAGCAATAGTATCAACATGTCCTAATTGCCAAAAGTACCAAATACCATCTATGGCTACCAGGGTTAACCCCCAAATCCTGAACAGCTGCCAATTGTGGCAGACTGATGTAACCCACTTCCCATCCTTTGGGAATTCTAAATACATGCATGTATCAGTAGACACATTTTCAGGAGCAGTGTTTGTGTCAGCACATGCCAGAGAAAACATCGATCACACCATCAAGCATTTTCTCCTTACATTTGCCACTTTAGGAGTTCCAAAAAAAATCAAAACAGATAATGGACCCACCTATGCCTCCCATAGGTTGAAAGATTTCTTCAACCACTGGGGGATAAAACACAAAGGCATACCCGGTAATTGCACAGGTCAATCTATCACAGAAAGGACTCACCAAAACATCAAAAGAGTCCTCAATCAGCAGGGAGGGGAGACAGAAATTATGTCTCCCGCGGTGAGACTCTGTAAGGCTCTCTATGTTAATAATTTCTTAAATTGTACACCATCAGAGCCTGACCCTCCCATAATCCGGCATTTCTCAAATTCAACCAAAGCTAAACTCACTGAAAAGCCACCAGTGGTAGTTAAAGACCCAGAAACACACCAGGTTTCTGTGCCATTCCAGTTGATTACTTGGGGAAGAGGATATGCTTGTGTTTCATTACCATCTGGTCTCAGAGGGTTCCCAGGAAAAAATATCAAAATATAATTAGGCCCTGCAAACACTTCCTCCACAAAAAATAAGCAAAATGTCCTGGAGTCTGACACATCAGGTCCAGATAACCAAAGAAGTTCAGCCTGGAGACAAAGGAAGCGCCGACTGCCAAGAAGAATCCATTGTCCCGTCACTGGAGCTCAGACAAAACACAGCTCCAAGGAAGGACTCTACTTGACAAGACGCAGATCACAGGCTAGGCATACGTCTATCCAATGCTGAGATAAATAGCAAGTTGTTCCCGTGTCATGGTTTTGGTTTGAAACCGGGCAGAAACACCAATTTTATGTCTTAGTTTTGGTTTGACAACTTTAAATTTCCCAATCAAGAGCAAAGCAGGCTTACATTTAAAAGGAATAAAACATTATTAACTAACACTAAAAGGAAAAAAACCCCAAGAATCAGAATGAAACCTTCAAAACACTTCATCTCCCCCCCCAACTATTCACTTTTCTTACTCCAATATAAAAAGATACCAATTCTCTTGCTTTCATACTTCACAATTGGCCTACCCAGAAGAAAGAAATGTTGCCATTGTGAAACCCCTCCCATGAGACAGCCTGCCACTGCTGCTCATTGGCCATATCAGTTTATTAGGGTACAGTTTAAGGATGCCTCTTCTAGCATAAAACAAAAGTTCTCTTCATTTCAAGAAACAGAGGTCATCTTCTCTCAATGGGCAGAGGGCATCATCTCTCACTTTGTCGGTCTTCCTCTGTTCTGTTTCTCCACCAGCTCACAAATACATCAAATCACAACTACGACTAGAACTTTGCATCCCCCCAAAAAACACTCCATAGGTTACAGGGTATTTAGTCTATTCTCTATGGCCTCATAAGAAAAGTCCAACCTAACCAAGCCACTCCTTCAATCTTCCTTTCCATTTATGATTCTCTTCTCACTTTCTCTGACATTAAGACTCACGCTGTGTCTTTTTACATTTCATCCGCTCTCTTCTTTCTTTCTCTGGGTAAGATTCATGCTTCTGAAGTTTCATCTGGTCAGGATAAAAGTTAATACAGGCCGCAGCTGGGACAAGGCAGTCACGTGATACATTGTAGTTGTGCTGTAGCTAGGCCAGGATCTCAAGGCCTGGCTTCTGCCTTCAAATCCAGCTGTGCTGTGAGAGAGAGGCTAGGATCTTTTTCTTCCAGCCCTGTCAGGCTTCAGATGTCTTACACCAGAACTGATCACCTCTCTTTTCTTTGCCTAGCAGACGCCAGGCCTGGCTCAGTCCCCACTTTGCTGGGTGGGGCTGTCCTGGATTAACAGATCTCAGCAGCCAGGACTGGATTGAGCCTTCTTTCCCCCCCAGTGCCTCTCCTTCCCCTTTGCCTGCCAGGGGTGCCGGGGGAGGGCAGGGGGAACATCGGTCTGGCCAGGCCATGGGAAACAGCCAGGCCGTGGTTCTCAACTCACCCCACCGGAAACCAGAAGAGAGATACTTCCGGAATCTCACCTCATAATGTGTATTCGCTAGAGGCGTATCCACCCTTTTCATTGGTTTAATCAGGTGTTAATATTACAAAATTGTCCAATCAGGACTAAACCATGACACCCAGTTACCTCCAAACCATATTTACCTATATACCCCCACCCCCATCCTTCCCAGCCTTCACTTACCCACCCCTCTACCACCCCCCAAACAGTTTAAAATAGAGAAAGGGGAATAGAAAGGGAGGAGGAAAGTAAGGTGAGGACAATCCCTTCACTGTAAAGCTAACAAATTTTCATTTATATTGCCTATTAGAAGCCTCATCCCTGCCCAAAGATGAAATCCATCTACCTTGATGCTCTCCTCATTGCTGCCTGGATGCTCATCAGCACGCCAGAGGCCTCCAGTTGGGTTGTCCCACAGCTCAGTCAGAATATTTGGGTAACCCTAGCTAAGACATTAAAACAACATAGTCTGTGTTAGATAACTTAGATAACCCGTCGTCATCATGCTTAGTAGGAATACCTCTTGCGGCAGATGAGTGGCCCCTCGGAAATTTAATCCGTCTACATACCACAGATGAAAGACACAACCCAGTAGACACTTGGGACGAGTGGACAAAAATTCTACCACGTGCAACAGAGGAACCCCAAGAATTAGACTTGCTGGGGTCTTCCAAAGCTACCTACTGTCATAAATTCTATTTTAGGCCATCAAATCAACCGTGGTCTGAAATTGATTCAATAAGATCTACCTATCGCAAAGATGTTACACCACTCAAGAAAATATATAACTCAGTTGACTGGTGCAATTATACCAGTCCCACACTGTCTTTGCCCTCACTCCACCCCAAAGTTGCCCCGGGGAGTGTTTCTTACCTGTGGAGACCGAGCGTGGGCTGGGATCCCCTCACACCTTCAAGGAGGTCCTTGTAGCCTTGGCCAGCTTACTACCCTAACCCCAAACATCATGATACTTCAAGGTTTAAAAGATAATTTGGCACACAAATTGGCACACCAAAAACAATCATACATAGATTTTGACAAAAATTGTGATTCTCAAATTACTAATTGGAGTAAAGGAAAAAGGGTTGAGGCCTCCCTGTTTTTGCCCTGGGTAGCTGCAGCTAAAGCCCTTGGAGAATTAAATCACCAGGGATGCTGGCTTAGCAAGCACACCAATGCAACATCTGCTGCCCTTAGCGATCTCCTCCAAGATGAAGAGACCACCAGATATGTGACACTGCAAAACCGGGCAGCCATTGACTTCCTACTTTTAGTCCATGGAAACATTTGTCAAGACGTGGAAAATATGTGCTGTTTTAATTTGTCACTATGCAGTGACTCCATCTCAAAAAACATCCAGCAACTAAAAGCCCAAGTCCACCAAATCAAGACCGAAGAAAAATTCACAGATGGTTTCAACGACCTTCTTGGACAATGGAACATCCAAGGCTGGGCACTTCCTTTAGTTAAGGGTATTTTGTGGATTTTCATTGTAATTCTCATTGCGTTGTTTATGTTCCCGTGTTTTTTATGTTGCTTTAAAAAGGCTGTTGGGGAAGCACTTTTAATAAACAGAGAAAGGAGAATTGTGAAGGACGATAAGTCCTCTGTAAGAGGGCCTCTTGCCCTCCCATGGAGGAATCAGGCTGATGTCCTGAGTCATCCCTAAGATAAGCAACCTACTTCAAGCTTATGGCAAACCCAGAAAACTACACCCAGCATACCTTGCTTCTTTCATATTGTCTTGGTTTGGAAAGACAGGGGTGTCTGCTAGGGAATAAAAAAAAAAAGAATGGAAACTTCCCTTGGACTTGTTATAATCCTAAAATTTAAGGGGGGGTCTCAGACAATGATGTGAGGGTAGGAATAACAGTTCTTTACTAGTTAGTCTAACAAGGTAAATTAACAATAACTTTAATAGACAACAAACAGAACTAGAGAAGAAAAGAAAAAAAAAACAACAACCCAGTTACAGTTTTCCTCTGGCACCCTCCTCCCCCTCAGTACCATCACAAGCTACTAGAGCCAGCAGCAGCTCTGGGGGTGAGATGTATCCGAGGCTTGGCGGTAGTAGCTGGAGCTGTTGGAATGCCCCGGCTGGGCACGGGCTGCAGAAACACAGCGTGGGGAGACCTTGAACAAAACTGAAGAAGCCCTGGGTGCAGGGCAGGGAGAAAGAGCTCCTGGCAGGGCAGGGAGGGAACAGGTTCCCAAAATCCCGGGGGACACACGAAGAGACGGTGGTCTGATCGAGTTCCAGGTGGGATGGTGAGAGCTCTCTGCCACGTCGAGACGAGCAGTCCTGGCCGTTTTCCTGAGAGCAGAAAACTGCCCAGAGCGAAGTGAAGACAGTGGCTCCCTTTCTCTGCCTTAGCTGCTTCTTTTGCTTGTTCCTAAGAACCCAGGAGCACCCAAAAGCACCCAGCAATCAGCTTCTTAGCAACTTCTGGGAAAAAATTCTATAAGAAAGCAACCTAACCCACAACATTATCCACCCCGAATTTTTTCCCATACCAATATGTTACATCAAATTTAAACTTTTAAATTATGTACATACATGCAATACCTTAATTATATACATATATACATGCAGCTACAGATACAGGCACAGTGTTGTGAGTAGCCTACCCTAAAACAAGATCCCCTTGGGGTATGCATTGAGTCTCTCCATCCCTTTGCATTACCCACCAGGTGCAGCCTGGTCCCTGAGAAAAGCAACTCCACGGATGAGCTTGTCTTTGCTGGAGGCAGAATTAACCCAAACCGTTTTTCCTAGCATACCTCTCATGTGTACCACTGGAACTTTATCTCCATCTGTTGTTCCCAAGGCTTCAGACTGGGCAGGGCCTGCTCAGTTAGTGGAACCTCGGGTGTTCACTAACTATGTGGCCTTTGCTAAATTAATTTCTCACTTTTTGAAAGTCCTCCAACATAGTGCCTTTAAGGTGGTTTTCAGCAGGCCATTGCACCGTTCAACTTTCCCAGCTGCTGGTGCATGGTAAGGAATATGGTACACCCACTCAATACCATGTTCTTTAGCCCAGGTGTTAATAAGGCTGTTCTTGAAATGAGTCCCATTGTCTGACTCAATCCTCTCAGGGGTACTATACCTCCACAGGACCTGCTTTTCCAGGCCCAGGATGGTGTTCTGGGCAGTAGCATGAGGCACACTGGTCTCCAACCACCCAGTGGTGGTCTCCACCATGGTCAGCACGTAGCGCTTGCCTTGGCGGGTTTGGGGCAGTGTGATGTAATCAATCTGCCAGGCTTCCCCATACTAGTACTTGGACCACCGCCCACCGTACCAGAGGGGCTTCAGCCTCTTGGCCTGTTTGATGGCAGCACACGTCTCACAGTCGTGGATAACCTGTAAAATGCTGTCCATGGTTAGATCCACTCCTCGGTCTCGTGCCCACTTATAGGTGGCATCCCTACCCTGATGCCCTGAGGCATCATGGGCCCATCAAGCTAGGAACAACTCTCCCTTGTGTTCCCAATCTAAGTCTATTTTTGACACCTTTATCTTTGCAGCATGATCTACCTGCTCATTGTGTCGGTGCTCCTCATTAGCCCGACTCTTGGGGACATGGGCATCTACATGATGAACTTTCACAGGGAACTTCTCTACTCAAGTGGCAATGTCTTTCCACTCCTCAGCAGCCCAGATTGGTTTTCCTCTACGCTGCCAGCTAGCCTTCCTCCACCATTCTAGCCACCTCCACAGAGCATTGGCTACCATCCATGAGTCAGTGTAGAGGTAGAGCTTGGGCCACCTCTCTCTCTCAGCAATGTCCAGAGCCAGTTGAACGGCTTTGAGCTCGGCAAATTGACTTGATCCCCCTTCTCCTTCAGTAGCCTCTGCTACCTGTCATGTGGGGCTCCACACGGCTGCTTTCCACTTCCAGTTCATCCCGACAATGCGACAGGAACCATCAGTGAAAAGAGCGTAGCGTTTTTCTTCTGCTGGTAGCTGGTTGTATGGTGGAGCTTCTTCAGCACGTGTCACTTGTTCCTGCTCCGCTTCATCAGTGAGACCAAATTTTTCACCCTCAGGCCAGTTCATAATTATCTCTAAAATCCCACGGCGATTTGGTTTTCCAATACGGGCGCGCTGTGTGATGACAGCGATCCATTTGCTCCATGTGGCATCAGTGGCGTGGTGGGTAGAGGGAACCTTTCCTTTGAACATCCACCCCAGCACTGGTAGTCGGGGTGCCAGGAGGAGTTGTGCCTCTGTCCCAAACACCTCTGAGGCAGCCTGAACTCCTTCATAGGCAGCCAAGATTTCCTTCTCCGTGGGAGAGTAGTTGGCTTCTGACCCTCTGTAGCTTCGGCTCCAGAATCCCAGCAGTCGGCCTCGAGTCTCTCCAGGCACTTTCTGCCAAAGGCTCCAGGACAGACCATGGCTCCCGGCTGCAGAGTAAAGCACATTCCTCACCTCTGGTCCTGTCCTGACTGGGCCAAGGGCTACTGCATGAGCGATCTCCTGCTTGATTTGGGAGAAGGCTTGTTGCTGTTCAGGGCCCCAGTGGAAATCATTCTTTTTACGGGTAACCAGGTAGAGAGGGCTCACGATCTGACTGTACTCCGGAATGTGCATTCTCCAAAAACCTATGGCGCCTAGGAAAGCTTGTGTCTCCTTCTTGTTGGTTGGTGGAGACATCGCAGTGATCTTATTGATGACCTCAGTGGGAATTTGACGCCGTCCATCTTGCCACTTCACCCCCAGGAACTGGATTTCTCGAGCGGGCCCTTTGACTTTGCTCTTCTTGATGGCAAAACCAGCTTCTAGCAGAATCCGGATGATCTTATCGCCTTTCTCAAATACTTCCATTGCCGTGTTCCCCCACACAATGATGTCATCAATGAATTGCAGGTGTTCTGGAGCTTCACCCTTTTCCAGTACAGCCTGGATCAGTCCATGGCAGATGGTGGGACTGTGTTTCCACCCCTGGGACACTCGGTTCCAGGTGTACTGCACTCCCCACCATGTGAAGGCACACTGAGGCCTGCATTCTGCTGCCAAAGGAATGGAGAAAAATGCATTGGCAATGCCAATAGTGGAAAACCATTGTGCTGCCTTGGACTCCAACTTGTACTGGAGTTCCAGCATGTCCGGCACAGCAGTACTCAGCGGTGGAGTCACTTCATTCAAGCCACAATAGTCCACAGTCAATCTCCATTCTCCTTCAGATTTGTGCACAGGCCAGATAGGGCTCTTGAAGGGTGAATGGGTTTTGCTGACCACCCCTTGCCTCTCCACCTTACGAAACTTTTTGTGGATGGGGATCACGGCATGTCGATTCGTCCGGTAATGCCGGCGGTGCACTGTTGAGGTGGCAATTGGCACCTGTTGCTCTTCTACCTTCAGGAGTCCTACTGCAGATGGGTTCTCTGACAGACCAGGCAAGGTGTTCAACTGCTTAATATCCTCTGTCTCCACAGCAGCTATTCCAAAAGACCACCTGAGTCCCTTTGGGTCTTTGTAATAGCCATTCCGGAGGAAGTCTATGCCTAGGATACACAGGGCCTCTGGGCCAGTCACAATTGGGTGTTTCGGCCACTCCTTCCTGGTCAGGCTCACCTCAGCCTCCAACAAAGTCAGTTCTTGTGATCCCCCGTCACCCCGGCAATAGAAACAGGTTCTGCCCCTACATGTCTCGATGGCATCCGTGTACATTGTGCACCAGTGTCAACCAACGCTTTGTATTTTTGTGGCTCTGATGTGCCAGGCCATCTGATCCACACTGTCCAAAATACCGGGTTCTCCCGTGCCTCTTCCTGGCTAGAGGCAGGGCCCCTCTAACCCTGGTTATTATTTCCTTCTTGAGCATACATAGTAGAGGTTCCTTCAAGGGGGTCTGACAAATCATCTTCCCTTCTGTAATACCCAGCAGATCGGTCCTGGGAGGTTGAGGCTACCTTCATTTTTGTGGAACCCCCTCGATTACTGTTTCCCTCCTTGAGTTGACACACCCGTGCTGCCAGGACAGAAGTGGGTTTCCCATCCCACTTTCCCATGTCTTCCCCATGGTCACACAGAAAGAACCACAGGTAAGTTCGTGGGGTGTATCCTCTTTCTTTAGCTGGGGAATGTTGGACTTTGACTTTGGGGCCTGTGACTCGCACTGGTGCTGTGCTGATCTTCCTCACCTCCTCCCTTCTCTCACTCATCTCCTATTTAAGTTCCTTAACCACAGCAGAGACATGAGCATGCATCGGGCCATTGACCATACTCTCATAATTCCTAAGCTTGTTGGCCACAGAACCCACTGTCTCTCAGTTGTTATCTGCATTAATTTTTGCAATAAAGGTGGTGTATTGAGCTGGCCCTAGATTTGCCAGACTCCACAACATTTGTCCTGTGCACCTGACTTTGTCGGGGTCATTATCGTGCTGTCCACC
This sequence comes from Certhia americana, assembly GCA_018697195.1. Taxonomy (NCBI): domain Eukaryota; kingdom Metazoa; phylum Chordata; class Aves; order Passeriformes; family Certhiidae; genus Certhia; species Certhia americana. The sequence continues at coordinate 15,546,374 of JAGMWU010000027.1, forward strand.
CCTCCCAAAGTGTACTTCTAACACCACCACTTTTCTCAGCTGTTGGATCCCTTCCTCAAGGGTCTTCCAGCGCATCTTATGATGGTGCTCCTGCATTCTCTCTCTGTGGACAAACCTTTCTCTTACACTCATTAAAAGACGCTCCCAGAGGGAAAGGGGCCCAGGCTCCCTTACAAATACCTGATCTACACTTGAGTCTTGAGTCAAAGGTCGCAAATTCCTGGCCTCACTACCATCCAGCTGCACACTTGTACCCATAAGGTCCCAGACCTGGAGTAACCAGGTTGTATAAGCCTCACGTCCCCGTCGTACAATGTCCTTCCGCAGGTTACGAAGACTTTCATAGGACAGAGACTCAGTGACGATCTCTACCTCTGGCTCCCCTGCATGTTGTGAGGGCCCTCCTTTCTTATCTGATTTCATCTTAGCCTTTCTCGTTTCCACAGGGGTGACTGCTGCTGGCTGTGATTTCCCTTGGGGTTCAGCTGGAGCCTGGACAGATGTAACATCTGTGGGCTCCACTGCTGCACCACAAGACTCTCCCTTTTTGAGGCAGCAGGAGGGCTTCTCAGTAGTGAGGGAGGTGTGCTTCTTCAGCATGTGGCCTATCTCCTTCACCAGAACTCCCTCCCAATCCGGCTGGTTGATTACTGATGTGGTCTGTGGGGCAGGGTCACATTCTGGGGCAACATCCTTAATCTCTGGGGCAGTGTCCAGCTCTGTGGTAGTGTCAGGCTGTCTGGCAGCATCCTTGTTGTCTGGGGTAGGTATCAGGGTTGTTATCCAAGTTAATCTCCCCTTATCTCTGAATGCTAAATAGAGCAGGCCTGTCAGCAACACCAGCCACTGCATGACATCATTAGCATACAGAGAAAATTTGAACCCTTCGAAAACTGGTGGGGTAGACCCAAAGAGCCATGTGAAGGGTTGGGAGAAAATTTCCCCTGGTGTCATTTCTTCACAGTAAGTGTCATTATTAAAGTAACCCCAAAAACATTCAGTTAGTATGCGATAGCTCTGAATCCATGTGCCTGCCTTCCAGAGGAAGTTAAAAATCCAGGAATTCCTCACCTTATCAACCCAGAAAATAAACTGGATAACAGCCACAGTAGCTTTAGTTATGGGACCCATGTTTAGATAAGGAGCTAGAAATGGAAGAAATATAGCTGTGGCCACGTGCCATCCAAACCAGGGTACGCTAGACCACATTGTTCTACTTAATGAAGTTCTTAAATTCAGCACACAAAAAATTAGATTACTCGAGCTGTTATTTCTTTTTTACCCTTTTTCTCTCCATGTCCTCAGACCCCACCGTTGGGCGCCAAAATCTGTCTTGGTTTGGAAAGACAGGAGTGTCTGCTAGGGAACTAAAAAAAAGAATGGAAACTTCCCTTGGACTTGTTATAATCCTAAAATTTAAGGGGGGTCTCAGGCAACGAAGTGAGGGTAGGAATAACAGTTCTTTACTAGTTAGTCTAACAAGGTAAATTAACAATAACTTTCATAGACAACAAACAGAACTAGAGAAGAAAAGAAAAAAAAAAACAACAACCCAGTTACAGTTTTCCTCTGGCACCCTCCTCCCCTTCAGTACCATCACAAGCTACCAGTGCCAGCAGCAGCCCTGGGGGCGAGATGTATCCCAGGCTCAGCGGTAGTAGATGGAGCTGTTGGAATGTCCTGGCTGGTCACGGGCTGCAGAAACACAGCGTGGGGAGACCTCGAACAAAACTGAAGAAGCCCTGGGTACAGCGCAGGGAGAAGGAGCTCCTGGCAGGGCAGGGAGGGAACAGGTTCCCAAAATCCCAGGGGACACATGAAGAGACGGTGGTCTGACCGAGTTCCAGGGTGGATGGTGAGAGCTCTCTGCCACGTCGAGACGAGCAGTCCTGGCCGTTTTCCTGAGCAGAAAACTGCCCAGAGCGAAGTGAAGACGGTGTCTCCCTGTCTCTGCCTTAGCTGCTTCTTTTGTTTGTTCCTAAGCACCCATGAGCACCCAAAAGCACCCAGCAATCAGCTTCTTAGCAACTTCCTGGAAAAAATTCTATAAGAAAGTAACCCAACCCCCAACACATGTAAATAGTCTGTATGCATCCCTTGTCTGTCCCTATAAAAACCCCCGCCTCAGCCTCTGTTTTTAGGAGCTCTCTCTTCCTGGCTCCCTTTACAGAGACGCTGATAGTAAAGATATCTCTGTGGAATTGCCAGATAGGCTCTTCTCTCTCTCATTCCTGCGTCAGCCTGGGGATTCCAGCATTGAGCTGAGAATCACTATTGAGCTGAGAATCACTACTGAGCTGAAATCACTTGCTGGAATCCCCTCACAATCAAGGAAGCGGCAGTACCCCTAGAAGGTGTTCTCCTTCGGAGATGCATCTCTCTGGGAAGGATACAGCCCCTGGGTAGACTTCTTACACAGCTTTCTGGTTGTATCAGAAAACCTACTTTGACCCTAGAGGCATGGGTATGTTAATTGCAGGGTGGTAGAAAGGCTGATTTTACTCCTGATCCTATAGAAAGTAATTCTACTGCTACAAGAAGTGGAGAATCCTATGACCAGTAATAGAGAAACCCTGCCTCAGGCCAGGTAGAGGAGAGGGACAACTGGGTTTACTAGACTCTGTGGATCAGAGGGCCTGAAAAATCAGACCCACAGGGGTATCCTTATCCTGTGGATCTCTAGTAGATACTGGTGTATTTACTGCACATCTACTGCAGAGTGTACAATAATGCCATCAAGCTATGCAGAGCAGAATCCATTTGTATTTCTGGAGTGACAGGAGTATCCCAACAGCTAACTGTTGCCTAGCCTCTTGGAGGACCCTTCTATTGTGGGGTTGCTGAAAGATGAAGAACAATAGGTGCCAGTCTCTACAATAATGGTTTACTGGTGGCACATCAACTGGGACTCTGTCATTCCCATCCTTAAGATGATTCATCAACTGGAGAGCCAAGGAGTGATCAGCAGGACCTGCTCACCCTTTAATAGTCCCATATGACCAGTATGGAAATCGAATGGAGAATGTAGACTAAGAGCAGATTATTGTGGCCTGAATGAAGTCACACCGCTGCCAAGCACTGACATATCAGACATGCTAGAACTTCCATATGAGCTGGAGTCAAACGCAGTCAAGTGGTATGCCATGACTGATATTGCTAATGCACTTTTCTCCATCCCTTTGGCAGCAGAGGGATATCCACTACACCTGGCATTGATTGCCCAGAAGTGGAAACAGAGGCCTACCTTCTGCCATGGACTGATCCAGACTGCACTGAAACAGGGCAAACCTCCAGAATATCTGCAAAACATTGATGATAACATCATGCGAGGCAATACAGCAGAAGAAAATCTTGAGAAAGGGAAGAAAATAGTCCAAATCATTCTGAAAGCCAGTTTTGCCATAAAACAAAGGTCAAGGGACTTTCACAGGAGATTCAGGTTTTTAGCAATAAAATGACAAGGTGGACGTCATCAGATCCCAATGGATATGATTAACAAGATACTAGTTGTTGGAGACTGTGGGGAGGAAAGAGTTAAAAAAGGAAGATTGGTGAAGAGAGTTGTGTTCAAGATGACCTTGCAGTTGGGGGGTACTAAGAATATTAAGGCTGGAAAAATTCACTGTTTTTTCTGTCTGTCTTCAGAAGTCAGATAACATAATGCTGTAAAAAGACATAAAAAACATTCTTCACAGGCCTAGGCCTACTGTGAAGTAAGGAGGGAAAGGGAAATAAGAAGCTTGTAGATTGTAAAACACAGCCTTGTGAAAAACTGTGCCTGTGCCACTGTCAGGCCTTTGATATGTGAGACTGGGAACAGCCTGAGTGCTTTTTGCCCCAACTAAAATGACAAGCTTAGCAGTGTATGGGTCCTTGTTTTGCCAGTGAAATAATGGAAATCCTTTCTTCACACTTCACCTGTGGATCTGGCTGGACAGCGGCCAGGCAGAGAGGGACCTGGGGATACTGACTGACAGCAGACTGAACACAAGCCAGCAGTGTGCCCACATAGCCAAGAAGGCCAATGGCATCGTGGCCTGTATCAGGAACAGTGTGGCCAGCAGGACTAGGGAAGTGATTCTTCCCCTGTATTCCACATTGGTGAGGCCACACCTTGAGTACTGTGTCCATTTCTGGGCTCCCCAATTTATGAAGCATGTTGAGATCCTGGAGGGTGTCCAAAGAAGGGCAGCAAGGCTGGTGAAGGGACTAGAACACAAGTCCTATGAAGAACGGCTATGGGGGGGTTGTTTAGCCTAAAGAAAAAAGAGGCTCAGGCGAGACCATATCTCTCTCTACAACTACCTGAAAGAAGGTTGCAGCCAGGTGGGGGTTGGCCTTTTCTCTCAGGCAACCAGAGACAGGACAAGAAGACAGAGTCTTAAGCTGTGCCAGGGGAAATTTAGGTTGGACATTAGGAGAAAGTTCTTCACAGAAAGAGTGACTGGGCATTGGAATGGGCTGCCCAGGGAGGTGGTGGAGTCACTGTCCCTGGAGGTGTTTAAGGAAAGACTGGATGTGTCACTAAGTGCCATGGTCTAGTTGACAAGGTGGTGTTAGGTCATAGGTTGAACTTTATGATCCCAAAGATCTTTTCCAACCTAGTTGATTCTGTGGTCGTGGCCATCTTGGTGTTACATCCACATATTTGGTTCATACAGAGACATTGCTGTTAAGAAAGAAACTCGAGCTTTTTTAGGCATTGTGAGTCTCTGAAGAATGCATATTCTGAAATACAGTCTCATTGTAAGTCTTCTTTATCAAGTAATCCAGAAGAAGAATTATTTAAAACGAGGCCCTGAGCAACAAAAAGCATTTGAAAAAAATTAACAGGAGATAGTTCATGCAGTAGCCCTCAGGCCAGTCCAAACAGGGAGAGATGAAAAAAAATGTGCTCTACACTGCATCTGGGGAGAATGACCCCACTTGGGGCCTCTGGTACTCAAGGTCAACCCTCAGGCTTTTGGACTAAGGGATGCAAAGGATCCAAAGCCTGATATACAGTCCAACTGAAAAAGAGATAGTGGCATCTTATGAAGGGGTTTGAGCTGCTTCAGAAGGGATCGGTACTGAAGCACAGCTCCTCTTGGTATGCCAACTGCCAGTGCTGGGCTGGATAATCAAAGGGAGAGTCTCCTCTATACTCCACGTAGCATCAGATGCATTGATGTATGTGGGTCACACTGATCAAAGCTCAAATAGGAAACCCCAGTCATCCAGGAATCTTGGAAGTGATTATGGACAGTCCAGAAAGCAAAGATTTTGGAATGTCACCAGAGAAAGACATAATGTGCTGTATTGGGTCTGACTGAGATGGAGTTCATTTTTCCTTAGCAGCCCTCACAGTGTTGTGCTTTGCATTGGTAGCTGGAAGGGTGTTGATAACACACCACTGTTTTGGCTACTGCTAAACAGCGTTGTCCCTCGAACACTCCTTTCCCCCATCAAGGGGCTGGGAGGGAACAAGATCCTGGGAGAGGACACAACCAGGCCAGCTGACCCAAATTAGTCAAAGGGATATTCCATAACATATGATGTCAGCTCAGATATAAAAGCTAAGGGAGAGACGAGGAACAGGGGGCATTTGTTATTCAATAATGTTTGCCTTCCAGAGCAACCACTACACATGCTAAAGCCCTGCTTCCCAGGAAGTGTCTGAACATCACTCATTAATAGGAAGTAGAGATTAACTTTTCCATTTGCTTATGCATGCACAAATTTTTGCTTGTTTTTTTTTCTTTGCTTTAGTAAACTGCCTTATTTCAACCCATGAGTTGTTTTCCATCTTATTCTCTCTGCCCTGGCCCACTGGGAAAGGAAATGACAGAGTGGCTTAATGGGTACCTGGCACCCAGCCAAGGTCAAAACACTACATGTGCTGAAGAAGCCCCATTGTATAAGAAATTATCAGAAAATAGGAAGCAATATTCCTAGTTTACTGATGGGATCTGCCAAATCATGGAAAAAGCTGGAAAGCAGACACCAGCTGTATGGAGCCCACTATGACAAGTTGTGAAAACTGCTGGAAGTGAAGGTGTGTTGAGTCAGTTTGCAGAGATGAAAGCTCTCCATATGGTTTTAGACATTGATGAATGAGAAAAATGGCCAATACTTTCCCTCTACACTGATTCATGGATGGTAGCAAATGTCCCATTCCCATGGGGTGGCTGCAGCAATGAAAGCAGAATAATTGGCAGCATAGGGGTAATTCCATATGGGCTGCTGCACTATGGAACAATATTGCTGCCCAGGTGAAGGTCACTGGAGTGGTGCATCTCCCCCCCCTCCCCCCACCTCAGCCCACACTATGATCTGAGAAATGCTCCTTAAGCCTCAGCCTTGATGAATAGTATCTGGACTAAGCTCCTCTCCAGCTTATCAGAAACACTCTGCTCCCAGGAACTTTGGCTGTCTAACAAGCTCCTGTTTCTTAAGGAACGGCCTTAGAAAGGTATTTTTCTTGCCTGAATAATAATCCAAATGGAATAATATTTTTGTCATAGAACTTTCAAAGGAAGTTACCAACCTAAATGCAAGCAGGATGGGAAATTACTATGACTGAAGCCCACTCTCTTGCAACTCTATAAACAGCGGTTCAAAGTGAGACCCTTTGAGCTCTTCTGGATTGCAGCAGGCTGTGACCAGCAACCTCCCTCTGAGTGGGGCCTCTCAGAGCCAGCAAACACTCAAATTTGCCATACTAGGAGGATCACTGAACAATGCTGACAGATCCTGGGCTGATACCTCCCCCTCCTCAAGGCTCAACCTTTTTTCTGCTGAGAAGATGTAAGTGCATCCAAAGTGAGTATTTCACTGAACTTAAGGGGAATTTTTCACAGGTACCTTGTACAAACTCTAGGTTTGTGTGCATGCAAGTGTGCATATGCTATAGCAAATGTGCTAGGAATGCTGCCCTACTAGATTCTTAAGTACTTTATATTTGTAAGTAAGTTAGGCCTGTAAATAAGCTACTGTTGTGGTATAATAAATTCTATATGAATCCTTTACTAAATTGTTTAACTTATCAAATAAGTTTTAAGTGCTGTTGGGCCTTTAGGCATAAACTGTTGATCAAATCCTGGCTCAATTTAGCATGGGCATCTACCCTGAACCTTGTGACTCAACAAGAAGGTCTTCTGTATTCCTTTTTATCCTTACCCTTTCATAGCCTTTTGACTACCCCCCTCCCAGCCTCCACATAGATAGTTTTGATAGTTTGGGGTTTATTTGAGTTGATTGATTTGGGATTTTTGTTTGGGTTTTTTTCTTGGTGTGTGTCATGGTTTCAGTTTGAAACCATGCAGAAACACCAATTTTTGTCTCAGTTTTAGTTTGCCAATTCAAAATTTCCCAAATCAAGAGCAAAGCAGGTTTGAACTTAAAAGGAATAGAATTTTATTAACTAACACTAAAAGAAAAAAAAGAAATCAGAATGAAACCTTGAGAACACTTCTCCTCCCCCCACCAACTATTCACTTTTTACTCCAATGTAAAAAGACAAAACCTGGGATTCTCAGTCAGTTATCACTCTTAAAATAATCAGTTCTCAATTCATCAAGGAGAAAGGAGTCTCTCTTGGGTACCACAGAGATTTTTCACAAGATACCAGTTCTCTTGCTTCCACACTCCACAATTGGCCCACCTGAGGGGAAAGAAATGTTGCCATTTGTGAAGTCCATCCCATGAAACAACCTGCCACAGCAGCTCATGGGCCATATCAGTTTACTAGGGTACAGTTTAAGGATGCCTCTTCTAGTATTAAACAAAAGTTCTCTTCATCTCAAGGAATAGAGGTCATCTTCCCTCAATGGGAAAGGCTTCATCTCTCACTTCTGTAGTCTTCCTTTGTTCAATTCTTCTAACAGCTCACAGCTATGTCTAGAACTTTGCATCCCCCTAAAAAACACTCCATAGGTTACAGGGTATTTAAGTCTATTCTCTATAGCCTCACAAGAAAAATTCAACTTAACCAGACCACTCCTTAAATTTTCCTTTCCATTTAAAATTCTCTTCTCACTTCCTCTGACATCGTCTCATGCTGTGTCTTCTTACATTTCATCCAGTCTTTTCTTTTCCTCTAAGTAAAATTCATACTTTAAAAGTTTTATCTAGTAAAAAAAAAAAAAAAAATTCACACAGACTGCAGCTAATACAAAGTAGTCACGTAATGCATTGCAGTAGTACTAGAGCTGAGCCAAAATCTTAATCACGACCTGGCTACTGCCCTCCAGTTCTGACTGTGCTGAAAGAAAAAAAACAAAATCCCCCTTCCAGCCTAGTCAAACTTCAGATGTCTCATGCCAGAACTTCCTTCTTTTTTCTCTGCTCGAGAAATGCCAAACCTGACTCAGCCCCATTGCTACATGAGCCATCCTATATTAACAAATTTCAACATTTCAAGCTAAGCTATGCCTTCCCTCCCCCTCCCTTCTGCCTCTCCTTTTCCTTTACCTGTCAAGAGTACCAAAAAAAACCCCAAACAACAAAACCTCAGCCCGACCCAGCCATAAAAAACAGACGGACCCAGGCTCTGACACTCACCCCCTCCAAAAACCAAAAAAGTGCTATTTCCAAATTCTCACCTTAAAATGTATATTCACTAAAAACGTATCTACCCTTTTTATTAATTTAATCAAGTGTCAATATTACACAATTGTCCAATCTGAGCTAAACCATAACAGTGTGCTTTAACCATCTAGTTTTTACTGATACCATTGCCAGTGATTCTTTAGGCAACCTTTAAACATTCACTCGCGACAGTCACGTAGGTGCTTATGTACCCAAGAGTCAGGCCACTGAAGTATATCAGAATGACTAACAGGTGAATCAGGCCACCAAGATGTAATGACTTTTAGCTCAGTGGACCCATGACACCTCAGGTTATCAAAGAAGAGAAGCAACATATCAATGGACTTGTGATAAAGGGGTGGACTTTACCATGGACATTATCACACAGGGTATCCATGAATGTGAAATATGCACTGCAATCAAGCAGGCCAAGCAGTTAAAGCCCCTGTGGTATAGAGGACAATGGCTGAAATATAAAATGGGGAGACTTGGAAGATTGACTATATCACACTCCCACAAACCCGCCAAGGCAAGCACCATGAGCTTGCAATGGTGGAAACAAGAAACAGATAGCTGGAAACATAACCTGTACCCCATGCCACTGCCCAGAACACTATCCTGGGCCTTGGAAAGCAAGTCTTACAGCAATGCGGTACTCCAGAAAGAATTGAGTCAGACAACGGGGCTCATTTTTGAAACAACCTCATAGACCCTTTGGCCAAAGAACATGGCACTGAGTGGGTATATCACATTCCCTATCATGCACCAGCCTCTGGAAAGATAGAATAATGTAATGGACTGTTAAAGACTACACTGAGAGCAATGGGTGGTGGGACCTTCAAACATTAGGATACACACTGAGCAAAGCCCATGGGGTTAGTCAACACCAGAGGATCTGCTAATTGGGCTGGCCCTGCCCAATCAAGATTTTTACATACTGTAGAAGGAGATAAAGTTCCTGTAGCGCACATTAAAAATATGCTGGGCAAAACAGTCTGGGTTGTTCTTGCCTCAGGCAAAGGCAAATCCATCCATGGGATTGCTTTTGCTCAAGGACCCATGGGCACTTGGTGGGTAATGCGGAAGGATGGGGAAGTCTGGCGTGTGCTGCAAGGGGATTTGATTTTGGATGAGAACAGACAATGAATTCAACTATATGATGTTAATAACTGTATAACACTATTATCATTTCTATGGCAGCTATATGCCCATCAGTGCACTGGGCACCTCACAATACCCATCTGTGCCACTCTAGATTTGGGGATCCGAACATGATTCCCCTTCAGTTGCCACATTAATGATGAATTAATTGTGATGACACCAAACAAGGGCAGCCTTGATGGAATCAGAACTGGCTTCAACATGTGATAAGGCCACACACTATCTTTCCTGCCTGAAAGACTGTTATGATAGAAGGATTCCAAGGTCATGGACTAAATGAACTCAGCAGACTTTTATAGGGATGGTCCATCGACTAAGGGAATGAAATTATATATGTGTGTATCTATCAAAAGACAGGAAAGACAACGGTGTAGTGGAAAGTCAGGCATCTGGTATGATGTAAATGGTATGGAATAAGGGATGGATACTGTCCCCATTGCAGCTGCAATAGAGTTAATTTTTTCTTAGCACCTACTACAGTGCTCTGTTTTAAATTCAGTTTGAGAATAATGTTGTTAACACACTGTAGAAGCCCAGAAGGGGCTAATGTGAGCACTCTGGCCACAGGCCAAGCAAAACTGAAATCCAGCAAGTGGATTCCAAGCAATGCATAAATGCATACATAAAAATGGCCCAGACATTCGGATTCCAGTTGGTTCTCATTAGCAATTAATAAAGTTTCTAATAGGTATGGGAGCACAACATTCAATATTAATGCAGTGGGATGCTGAGAAGCTGGATGTACGACCTGGACAACAGAATTAAAATCACTTGAGTAAACAAAGCGTTATTTACCAAGCTGCTAAGGTTAATTTATGGCTCCTGGATGAGAAGCAGATGTTGGGTACTCATTTTGCAATTAAAGATCGTAATGAAAACATTTTTTGATGTTCTGAATGATCGAATCTGACGTCTGGACAGCAGCATGTGGTACTGAAGCGATATGCGGAATAAATAGACTCCACAACCTGATATAGTTATGAAGTGGGTATGTATTGTCAGCGCCCGGCACAAGCGAGATCGCTCTCGAGATGCTTGTGCCCCGAGCTCTGGTTATGAGCTCCATTTTATTTACAGAGGTGTTCCATATACGTTACATTGCGCAACTTCTTCATGCATATTTAACCCCTAGTCGGGCCTGTCCTTGCCTCGCATGGTAATTAGATCCATGCCCTTCTGAGCATGCGTTGTCCCTGGTGGTGGTCGCATGGGGGTCCCTGGTGGTCTTTGAGGTTGAAGGCAGTGGTCTTCCTCCCGACTGAACTTATGAACTTTTCTCCTTTGCTCATGCACTTTGGTCCCTTGGTGCTTATCTGAGTGTCTCTGTGTATTTTGATCAGTTTGGAGACAGAGGAGCCTCTTTATCTCGGTCTCTTGCATTCCTTAGTCTTCTCCTGGTATTGTTCTTTATCGAAAGAGGCTTCAGGAATTTGCATCTTCCTATGCCCTTTGTATTGTGACTGAGATTTCTTAACTATAGGGTTAAAATTCAACACACAATCCTACAAGCGAAAATTTAAATGCTTAATTCATATTGCTAACTTAAGTGAGCCTCTATTTCAGTACTTCAGTTCAAACATTAACCCAAACCAGAGACTGCAGTGCACTCACTCCATGCAGCATCTGCAGTCCCTGATCCAAGGACTGACAGTGTATCACAGTGCCAGATTTTTGCTATGGCACGAGGTGGAATTTCTGAAGTTCTAGTTGATTTGGCCCCACTAACAGCCGTGGTACTGAATACCACAAGCCTAACAGCCACACTACCAGCAGCTATGTACTTAGCCGTTGACTGGGTAGTAACAGATTTGGAGAAAAGAGGTATTATCACTCACTCACACTCCCCTTCTGATTCTCCTGTCTTGCTGGTGAGAGAGAGACAGCTGTGGTTTACAGTTCATTACAGGCAACTGAATGCCAATGCCTTTAACTGCTGCTGTGCTAACTGCTGCAGATCTGGTAACTCAAATTCAGAGAGCATCCCGCTTGTGGATGGCAACCCTAGATGAAAAAAACGTTTTTTATGATTCCACACCGGGAACATGACAAGGCTCAAATTGCACTTACCTGGAAAGGAGTGCAATACACCTTTTACAAGACTCCTGCAGAGGTATAAGCATTCACCTATGACTGCACATGCTGCACTTACTGAACTTTTATAGACAGTCTCACTCTGGATATGAAATTATGTAATACTCTAACTGCAGGAGACCACCCTGAAAAGGTGGTGGAAGCAGCAACAGCAGTGTGGAAAGCACTTCATGAAGTGCAAGTTGAGATTCTACCTGAGGAATGTCAAGGCCAAACTGGCCCTGTCAGAACAAAAGTATCTTTACTGTTCAACTCAACTGCATTTAAAGAGACAGAACAGAGATAGTCTGAGTGGGAAACATAAATTTTGTCATTAGTCCAAGCCGTCAGACAACTTGAGCCACTCAGGGGTAACCTGTCCGAGCTAACCCTAACAAGACTTGTATTGTTTTCTCTTTACAGGAATGATGCCATCACACCCCCACTGAAGATGAAGCTAACCATCAAAGGACTGCTTATCCTTCTTGCAGGAATAATTATTGCCAGCATGAACCAATCTGGTTCACACATCAACAAGCTCAACCCTGAGGATGGAGACCCTCAGTTCTTTTATTTATGCTAATCAGTATGGTAACTATAGTACATTCTGCATCCCACATACTTCTCAGTTGGGGGTGCAATTTACTGTGGCAGCAATTATAAAGGAAGGAGATAAAAGCAATTTGTCCACTGAAATTCAAAAGGTAACCTGTGCTAATGCAACCAAATTTGAAAGGGAATTCCACTCTTGGTGGTAACTAGTTAATTTCCCTTATGACCCCACCAAGAGTAAAGCCACAGTTTTTGTTTTAACAATATAGAGTGCTTTGGTAAATACTATATATGCAATCATTATGTCAGGATTAAATCACAATGGAGCTGTACTCTGTCCCCTGGAACAGAATACAGTCCCAATGGAATGGATGTGCCTGTATGATAATCCTTTGTGATTTTGTACTTGTAAACAACTTTATTGTAGATACAAGTAATCACTCTAATATTTGTGTCTGTAATTTTGTTAATATCATGGGATGCAATTTTATTTACTCAGCTCCTGTTACATCTTATCAATTGTTATGATTTAATTATACACTGATTTAAAACATACAGCTTATCCCTATTGGAACGAATCTCACCTTGATATGGACAAAAGACTTTGATTATCATTCATAATGATGTGGAAGAAATCCAGCAAGTATTGCAACAAGTGAAGAAAAACAGGGAACACCACTGGTAGGACATTTTATTTGGATGGTCACCAACAGCAATGGGAATTCTTAACAAGATGTTACACCCTGTGATTATTCTTTTAATGTTAACCTCTCAGCTTTTCATTTTGGTAATCAAATTACACCTTAAGATGTGGGGGATTAAAATTACATTATCTCCAAAATTTAGAGACTGCTTATAGAATGCATTTGCCCCTTTCTTTCTCTCCCTCTCTCTTCTCTTTTCAATGGATCACCATGTCTATCTTGGTGTTTGAGCCGTGGAGTGGTGTAGAATCCCAGAAGATAAGGGGCTAATGTGTATGTCTCAAACGCCAATAGTCAGATAGCTGTGGAGCCAAGCAAAGATTGCTGGTAATAACAGCCAAGGATAGTTGGTAATAACACACTGTGAGAAAGAATAGGATGTGGCTGGACAAGGGGGCCATGTGGAGGTAGGGCAGCACTTTTCTGGGACAAATGTCCTTGTTCTAGTTTTTGGAGATAAGCACAACACAATACACCACAAATGCAGGAATAAAGTCAAGAAGCGGGCATGGACTGTGGGAGGGAATCAAGACCACTGAAGATCCCTGAGGCCCTCCAACCCACTTTCATAAAGGTCCAGAACAGACTGCACATGAGAACTAACTTGCATAGAAAGCAAGAAACTTATCTCCTGGGTGGGGAAAACCTATATATAAAAAGGTAACCCCACAAAGCCTAGATGGCACACCCAGGACCCTGGACACCCCAGCTGTATCAACGCTGGGACCAGGACTGGTGATCTCTTTTTCTTTCTCTCTCCCCCTCTTTAATTCATCTCTCACTTTCTCTCTTCCCTTTTGCCCTACCCCTTTATCTAAAACCCACTGCCATGTAGGTCAGGGGTTAGCATACCAATTCCCATGCTAAGTGTGTAGTTTACTAATAAATTTGTGAGGTTTTGTGGACCCTCTGACTTTTGTCATTCCTTTCAACCACGACCATCTACAAATCTTGGGTGCTCCCTTCCCCTTAAGGGTAGGACATCATACACACTGATATTTTGGTTGTTGCTAAGCAGTGCTTACTCTAAATCAAGGACTTTTCAGTATACCATGCTCTGCCAATGAGCAGGTGCACAAGGAGGGGGGGAGGGGGGGAAGCATAGCCAGGAAATGGAGCCTATGCTGGAATCGCTTCTGGAGTTTGTCCCTGGCCTGGGGGGGATAATAAAAATGCTCCTGTACCTCTGCACCTGATACAGGGCAGAGAAGGAACAAGACAATCCCAATGACAGAAATGAAACATGCAGGGAGGTAATTTTTAGGCTACTGCTATAAATGACATAGCAGCGCATCAAAACAAGTTGTATAACTAAAAGCAGCAGTTTCTGAATTATTTTAATTTCAGAACCTGTAGTGCTGTAGGCATCTACAAAACATAGCTGTGTAACCCCTGGGCTACATTAAAATTAATATACATAGGGATGACATTTTCATTTTAGAAACTGTTTTCCACCTAGAAAGGTGTTTCTTGTGTATCTATGCTAGACCTAATGTTATATTAACATACTCTTTCTAAGCCCTACAGGTATAGCCTTTCTTTTTGCTTTTTCATTACTCTTACTTTCTTGTTTCAGGTTTTTCCCTATTTTAGGGATGCATCAGACAAAACAAAAAGGTCTTAACACAACACAACTTCCCTAGGATGAAACAGTCAATATTTTCCAAAAATAATGAATGTGGATTTGATAAGCATGCTGAACACTCATACTGTCCACTGACTAAAATGATAGTTTAGTTTTTAAAGGCTAAGTATACAGTAGATAGTCTAGGTTTTTTTTTCTTTTCTAATGTTCAAAGAAAGCTGTATAGAAAAGCATCTTCTGTATCCTTCAAAGTTTCAGAAAATCTCACACCTCCAGGAGCAGCATATATTTGGCATCCCAGATAGAAAACCACCAACCTCACTGTAGGATGCAGCTAAGCAAAATCCTTGGATCGGCTGCAGTCATCACAACTAGAGCTACCAGCCCAAGGTCCCACAGCCTGGCAAACATCTGCAAGGAACTAGCGTGGCCACAGTATTTCAGAACGAGATTAAGAACCATCAACCCAATTTCTCCAGAAAGAGCTCCCACTTTTCATGTGGGCAGAGAATTGGGAAATTAAAATGCTGTGTTACACATGCCGCTTTCAGAAAGCAAGCCAAAGTCTCATAAATTTCTAGCAAAGCTCCTCTGAAGCTGCTGTACTTTGACAGGTGCTTTTTCTTCAGAAAAGTCATACTGGTGCTGTGTGGGCAAGAGCATGTTTACTTCCATTTTTGTGCTAAGAACAGAAACTGTCTGCATCAGTGTATGGGAGCAACATGTGATCCAACACCATCATCTGTCAATTTGCCATCATATAGCAGTTAGTGCTTGGTGTATCCTAGAGATACAGGCTCAGAAGGATTTCAGACAGCTGATCAATAGTGCCAGTATCAATGACAGGCTTGGAGGCTGAAGGGCTCAGAAAAGCTTCAGACTACTTTCTAAGAATGGCTTCCCTTCAGCATTTAACAGCATACCTATTGCTTCATTTTGGACATTAGCAGATCAGCAGACCTGCCTGTCACGTTGTTTCTAGGCATATCTCTGACAGTTATCCTGGAGTTCAGCATGAAGACATCAAAAGGTAAGATGACACTTTTCCTACACAGATGAATGGACATTAAAAAGTATGCATGCTGGTCAAGAATGCAGATTTTTAAGGATTTTGAGAAAAGCCTAGTTTTACAAACCTCACTTCAGGACCATTCTCACACTGCCATATACTGGCCAGACTCAGAGGAAACAGAACTCTCCTAGGATACCCTCCAGCCTAAACAGGATGAAAAAATATTTCTTATAGTGTATGCACTTCAGACTGGGCAAGGGACCTTCTGTTCTCTATTTGCTTTCAGCAAGGGATCATGTTTCAAAACAGTTTTTGATAGCTTTAGTAGTAGTTATAAGCTCTCAGGTTTTTCCTGGAAAACAAACTTCTACCTCAGCCCCTTGGATGGGGAAAACATGGCCAGACTCCTTTGGCCTTCAACATTGGACAACTCATCTGTCCCCAAGACCACGTAAAACTGAAAACTTTTATACTGGGAAGAGAAAAAAGTCCTGAGATGCTAAGGTTATTCTATACTTAAAAGCATGTCATGGAGAGAGGGAAGGGTCAAACGGCTACTGTAACAGAATAAAGCAGCAATATGGGGCATAACTATGTAGCAAATCAGTATGATAAACCTCAGTCACCTTCTGAACTGCAGTGATTCTTGCAAGCATCCAGTCCTTACTTGCAAAATACAAACCAGGAGCTACACAAAGAAGACAAAGCCCCTGGAACTATTGTACCAGACTTGTTCTGTCCCACTTCTGAGCCCAATGCCAGCATTTCTAGGCACACAGAAAAATCCCACATATCCAGTCATAGCAACAGCCTTCAACATAGACGAGCTATTTACTATGCACTCCATTAGTTAAAAATGAACTGAAACCCCGAAACAAAGGTTCAGAATATTCTTTTAATGCAAGTGTTAAATGTCTTTGTAAAAAATTCTTAATTCTTGGCTGCTGAAAAAGAAGGAAACCTATTTTCAAAGCTTACTATGACAGCTGCATAATATAACATCCTACCCTGCAACAGCAGGACTGGACCAGACCATCTCTTTAGGTTCTGGTCACTCCATGGCCATGCAAACATGCATGCACAAGCCAATTCTATCCCTCTACTATTATCATGGGGTTTCTAGAAAATACTTATGTGTATTTTTTTTTTCATCTGCTAACAACTTTTCCAAACTTCCTAATCTCACTACCATGCCTACTGCTCTCAGCATGAATAAAGAGCGTCAGCCTTGTCATGCCTGCTGTCTCTGCTTGACAAAACACACAAACACACCAAGTAAGGCATGCAACAAGTCTACATCAGCTTTTATGGATGGTTTTCTTCCCCACCACAAGAGTTAGAAGCTGAAAAAGCAAACAAGAAAACACCACCTAGCTAAAAATACGTTCACAATTTTTCAACACTCCCACCATAAGAAAAGTGGGTTTCTTCCCACTGAGGGGTAATTTAAATTTGTAAACTGTCTTTGTGTTCACAAGACAATTATTTTGTTCTCAACTTTTTGCAAACACTAGCTGCAACAAGAAACTAAGGACTGGTACATCAACTCTAAATTATGTACAGTTTGATATGCTGGAAATCTCAGTAGTATCTTCAGTGCTAACATGAACCAGCCAATAACCTATCCTCACCTGCTGTCAAAAGGATCTGTACAAGTACTTTAATAAAGTTATTTCCACTTCTCCAAAAATTTCATATCACTGTCTCATGCAATCTGATACCAAGATGAAATTCACTTACTCCAGGTGCCACAGGGAATCAACATCTTGAATCAGCTCATATCCAGCTTTCACTTTAATGCCAAGGTGAACTGTATTTCAATAGGTCCCAGGTTGCACATAACAATGCACCTTCAAGTGAAGAGTGAGGCAGACTGAATTAAGTGGAGAGGAACACACAAAGGAACCTTTCCCAGATGGGAAACAAATAGATGACCACATTCGAGTGTTCTGCAGAATGCAGCTGGGGCACAGCACACACAAGCAAGCCTGTAGCATCAAAGCAAAGCAACTACACACTCATAAGAAATCATCATCAACACTATTTGGTGATGATCTAGCATCTCCCATGACTACCAGTCAGCTGGCCTTTCTTCATAAGTGTCATTTCAGAAGATACCAAGAGCCCAGGACCACTCTACCTGCCCAGTTATGCAGCCACAAAGTCCCACAAGCCTGTATACTTCCTTCTCTGCAAAGATTCCTCAGGGTCCCATGTAGTAGTGTAACCTTTTTATCAACTTCTTCAGAGCTCATTAACTGAGTATAATTGTGCCCATGAAGTGGAAAAATAAAACAAAATTAAAAACATGTGCTGGCGGGGGGGGGGGGGGGGGGGGAATCCAACACCTTACAGATTACTTTTTTATGCAAGGAATTTTATGTGAGCAAAACTGTAATTTGACACAGATGTTTCTTTGCAGAACATCTGGATTTTTCACACAATGAATATCCAATAGCTAGCATTTTTCCCCCAGAGCAATGGCTATAAAATCAGCCACAGAGTGTCCCACAGCTTCATACAACTCACGCCAGATAGGCGTATTTAACGCCCATCCCGTGCGGATACCCCGCCCCTAGAGAGAACCTCTCAGACCGGACTGCGCATAAGCATCGCTCAATTCTTCCTCTAGATCTCACATATATTGTAAAAATCAGCTAAAACCCCACCAGTCCTTTACGCCTCCAGCGGCTCTGGCTGCCCGTCCTTACTTGAACGGGCCCCTCAATCATACAGCCCCTCCCCATCCCCCTGG
>JAGMWU010000027.1:15564880-15592394 GCA_018697195.1 Certhia americana
CCCCCCCCCCCCCGCCGCTGCACTGGAGCCCACTGGCCGAGGCGGCGCGAAACACTCACCTAAATGCACTAGCCAGGCCGGGGCGTTTCGAGACATGACTGCGTTTGCAGAAGCGACGTTTCAACCGAGGCAGGAGCAGAGCCCCTTTTGCCCGCCCTCTCCCCTCCCCCTCCCCTTCGCGGGCGGCTTCTGCCTTTGCTACCGACAACACCCAGAGAGATGACGGCCGTTACACAACAATCGCGACGCACGGGCACAGGAGCACACACCCACATGTCAAGGGGGCAGCTCCCGGAAACAGCGCGGCCTCCCTCGCCTCTCACCAGTAGCTGCATCTCGGCCCGAACGGCTGGCACCTGGAACCGGTCTATCTCCTCCATCATGATAGTGGAGACAAGGCGGAAAGAAAGAAGACCGAACGCGGGGATACTCCTCAAACGTCGAAAGATTACGACAATGCCACCGCCCACCACAGGTTCTGCCTTATCATCGTCGCCACCGAAGTGACTCAGCCGCGCCGCTTCCGGGCCCGGCCGCCACCGCCCCGCCCTATACTTGCATATTCATGAAAGGTGGGAGTTCTGGCAATAATTCCGGGGTCCAGATGCTCGGTTCTCCGCGGCCCTCGCCTCACTGCCGCAAGGACGTACAATTTCTTCCCTCGGGAGGCGCGGGGACACTTCAGGGGGAGGTGGAGAGGAAAGGAATAACCAACGCCGGCAGTGTTCTGCACCCGGATTAATTGCACGCCGCTTCCGGCGCGTTGCCATGGTTGCCACTATCGACTTCCGTTGGCCGGAACGGTGTGAGGCTATTGTGAAGAGCAGCTGGTGGCGGGTAGTTCCTGCGGTACCTGTCATGTCACTCAAGGTGGGCGAGAGGCACCGGTAGGTAAAGGGCATCGTACCAGGGCTGTGCCGCACACTCGTGTGATAGCGCCATGGTGAGCTCACCACCTGTGCTTGGTTTTTCGGGGGAATAGCGATTCACACGAGGGAGCATCACTATGCGGCCCTGCTGTCTCTGCTGCCCTCAGCTCCTGCTCTGAGTGCGTGGCTCTGATTTATTAAAATATGAGTATCGATCTAATATCGATACCCAACTGTGATGGACAAAAGACTCTCTAACAGTTAAGTTAGAAAGTGTATGTTTATTGACGGCCGGGCAGCTGCGTGGGATAGCTCTCCAATACGCACTGCAAAGATCACAGGTAATTACAAAGCCTTTTATCCACAAGAATGCTGAATACACAAAATACAAATGCATATTCATACTCTTGTCACCTCCTCTTCTCCGCTTCATATGCTAATTGACAAAAAGGCTATTAAGCATGCGTAGTTTGTTCTCTGAAATGAGTCAGGGGTCTTATGTGGGGAGTGGTCACCAAAAGGAGGAAGTAAAACTAGTCTTCCTTGTTCTAAACTTTCAACCTTTGATGGATACGTGATAAATGACTCCTTGGAGTTTCCTGTTCCCAAGACTGTTTCTAGAGACAGAGGGTCTGCAATCATCTTGTGTTTTTGGGGTCTATTGATCAATTCCCTTGTTTTTCATTACAAGCCCAGCTTACACAAACATAAACTTGACAGGCAATGAGTTATTAGATCCGGGATAGCTTATCTCAAATCCGGTCTCTCTCTTAACCATCCTCTGAATTTTAACTGATTTCAGCAAAGCTTATTTTTCCCAGCTAAGTCAGCAATATCTTCAAAATTAGTGTCTCAGCTCAGTGTAACTGCTGTGACACCAGGCCCACAATGACATCACTGTCTTGGTTTGGAGAGACAGGGGTGTCTGCTAGGGAACTAAAAATGGGAACCTCCTTTTGACTTGTTATAATTCTAAAATTAAAGGGGTCTCAGGCAAAGATGTGAGGGTAGGAAAAACAGTTTTTTACTACTACGTCTAACAATGTAAGTTAATAACAATAACTATAGTGTTGACAACAAACAGAGAGAGGGAAAGAAAACAAACCAACAACCCAGTTACAGTTTTCCTCTGGCACCTTCCCCCCCCCCTCAGTACCGTCACAAGCTACCAGAGGGAGCAGCAGTTCTAAAGAATGAGATGTATCTGAGGTTCAGCGGCAGTAGCTGGACCTGTAGAAATGTCTTGTCTGGGCACAGGGTGTAGAGCACAGTGTGGGGAAACCTTAAACAAAACTGAAGCAGCAGCGGGTGCAGGGCAATGGGGCAGCAGCTCCTGGCAGGGCAGGGAGAGAACTGGCTCCAAAATCCCGGGGGACACACAAAGAGACAGTGGTGGGTCACTCCGAGCTGAGCTCTAGGTGAGGGATGGTGAGAGCTCTTTGCTGTCCCAAAGATGAGCAGTCCGGGCAGTTTCCTCTGAGAGCAAAAAACTACTCAGAGCGAAGTGAAGTTGGTGCTACCTTGTCTCTGACTTTGCTGCTTTCCTTTGTTTTTTTTTCCCAAGGACCTATGAGTACCCTTCAAGCACCCAGCAATCAGCTTCTTAGCAACTTCTGGGAAAAAATTCTATAAGAAAGCAACCCAACCCCCAACATTATCCACCCCGAATTTTTTCCCATACCAATATGTTGCATCAAATTTAAACTTTTAAATTATGTACATACATGCAGTAATCTAATTATATACATATATACATGCAGCTACAGATACAGGCACTGTGTCGTGAGTAGCTTACTCTAAAACAAGATTTTTTTGAGGTATGCATTGAGTCTTTCAATCTTTTTGCATTGCCCACCAGGTGCAGCCTGGCCCCTGAGCAAAGACAACTCCATGGATGGGCTTGTCTTTGCTGGAGGCAGAATTAACCCAAACCGTTTTTTTTTAGCATACTTCTCTCGTGTACCACTGAAACTTTATCTCCGTCTGTTGTTCCCAAGGCTTCAGACTGGGCAGGGCCTGCTCGGTTAGTGGAACCTTGGGTGTTCACTATGTGGCCTTTGCTAAATTAATTTCTCAGTTTTTGAAAGTCCCCCCACCAAGTGCCTTTAAGGTGGTTTTTGCAGGCCATTGCACTGTTTAACTTTTTTAGCCGCTGGTGCAAGATAAGGAATATGGTACACTTACTTAATACCATGTTCTTTAGCCCAGGTGTTAATAAGGCTGTTTTTGAAGTGAGTCCCATTGTCTGACTCAATCTTTCAGGGGTACCATGCCTCTACAGGACTTGCTTTTTTAAGCCCAGGATGGTGTTCTGGGCAGTAGCATGAGGCACAGGGTAGGTCTTTAACCATTCAGTGGTGGCTTCCACCATGGTCAGCACGTAGCGCTTGCCTTTTCTGGTTTGGGGCAGTGTGATATAGTCAATCTGCTAGGCCTTCTCATAATTGTACTTGGACTACCACTTACCATACTAGAGGGGCTTTAGCCTCTTGGCTTGTTTGATGACAGCACACGTCTTACAGTCATGGATAACTTGAGAAATGCTGTCTATGGTTAGATTTACCCCTCAGTCTTGTGCCCACTTATAGGTGGCATTTTTACCTTGTTGGCTTGAGGCATTATGGGCCTATCAAGCTAGGAACAACTCTTTCTTGTGTTCTTAATTTAAGTCTATTTTTGACACCTTTATCTTTGCAGCATGATCTACTTGCTCATTGTGTCGGTGCTCCTCATTAGCCCGACTCTTGGGGACATGGGCATCTACATGACGAACTTTTACAGGGAGCTTTTTTACTTGAGTGGCAATGTCTTTCTACTCTTCAGCAGCCCAGATTGGTTTCTCTCTATGCTGCTAGTTGGCTTTTCTCTACTGTTCTTGCCACCTTCACAGAGCATTGGCTACCATTTATGAGTTAGTGTAGAGGTAGAGCTTGGGCCACCTCTTTCTCTTAGCAGTGTCTAGAGCTAGTTGAATGGCTTTGAGCTTGGTAAATTGACTCGATCCACCTTCTCCTTCAGTAGCCTCTGCTACCTGTTGTGTGGGGCTCCACACAGCTGCTTTCCACTTTTTGTTCATTTTTACAATGCAACAGGAACTATTAGTGAAAAGAGTGTAGCGTTTTTCTTCTGCTGGTAGCTGGTTGTATGGTGGAGCTTCTTTAGCCCGCATCACTTGTTTTTGCTCTTTTTTATTAGTGAGAACAAATTTTTCACTTTCAGGCTAATTCGAAATTATCTTTAAAATCCTAGGGCGATTTGGGTTTCCAATACAGGCGTGCTGAGTGATGAGAGCGATCTATTTACTCCCTGTGGCATCAGTGGCGTGGTGGGTAGAGGGAACCTTTCCTTTGAACATCCACCCCAGCACTGGTAGTCAGGGTGCCAGGAGGAGTTGTGCTTTTGTCTTAATCATCTCTGAGGCAGCTTGAACTTTTTCATGGGCAGCTAAGATTTCTTTTTCTGTGGGAGTGTAGTTGGCTTTTGGCTTTCTGTAGCTTTGGCTCCAGACTTTTAGAGGTTGGCTTTGAGTCTCTTTAGGCATCTTTTGCGAAAGGCTTTAGGACAGACAATGGCTCTCGGCTGCAGAGTACAGCACATTCTTCAGCTCTGGTCCCGTCTTGACTGGGCCAAGGGCTACTGCATGAGCGATCTCTTGCTTGATCTGGGAGAAGGCTTGTTGCTGTTTAGGGCCTCAGTGGAAATTATTTTTCTTACAGGTAACCAGGTAGACGGGGGTCACGATCTGGCTGTACTCTGGAATGTGCATTCTCTAAAAACTTATGGCGCCTAGGAAAGCTTGTGTCTCTTTCTTGTTGGTTGGTGGAGACATCGCGGTGATTTTATTGATGACCTCAGTGGGAATTTGACGCTGTCTATTTAGCTACTTTACTCCCAGGAACTGGATTTCTCAAATGGGTCCTTTGACTTATCTCTTTTTGATGGCAAAACTAGCTTCTAGCAGAATCCAGATGATCTTTTCGCCTTTTTAAAATACTTTTATTGCTCTGTTCTCTCACTCAGTGATGTCATCAATGTTTTGTAGGTGTTTTGGAGCTTCACTCTTTTCTAGTGGAGCTTGGATTAGTTTATGGCAGATGGTGGGACTGTGTTTCTACCTCTGGGGCAGTTGGTTCTAGGTGTACTGCACTCCCCTCCACGTGAAGGCAAACTGAGGCCTGCATTCTGCTGCCAAAGGAATGGAGAAAAACACATTAGCAATGTCATTAGTGGCATACCATTTTGCTGCCTTGGACTTTAACTCATACTGGAGTTCTAGCATGTCTGGCACAGCAGCACTCAGTGGTGGAGTTACTTTATTTAAGCTACGATAATCTACAGTTAATTTCTATTTTCTTTTAGATTTACGCACAGGCTAGATGGGACTGTTGAAGGGTGAGTGGGTTTTGCTGACCACCCCTTGGTTTTCTAGCTCACAGATTATTTTGTGGATGGGGATTATGGCATTTCGATTCATCTGGTACTGCTGGCGGTGCACTTTTGAAGTGGCAATTGGCACTTGTTGCTCTTTTACTTTTAGGAGTCTTTCTGCAGATGGGTTCTTTGTAATAGCCATTCCGGAGGAAGTCTATGCCTAGGATACACAGGGCCTCTGGGCCAGTCACAATTGGGTGTTTCTGCCACTCCTTCGCGGTTAGGCTCACTTCAGCTTCCAACAGAGTCTATTCTTGTGATCCCCCTGTCACCCCGGCAATAGAAACAGGTTCTGCCCTTACATGTCTTGATGACATTAGTGTACATTGTGCACCAGTGTCAACCAACGCTTTGTATTTTTGTGGCTCTGATGTGCCAGGCCATCTGATCCACACTGTCCAAAAGACCGGGTTCTCCCGTGCCTCTTCCTGGCTAGAGGCAGGGCCCCTCTAACCCTGGTTATTATTTCCTTCTTGAGCATGCATAGTAGAGGTTCCTTCAAGGGGGTCTGACAAATCATCTTCCCTTCTGTAATATCTGGCAGATCGGTCCTGGGAGGCTGAGGCTACTTTTATTTTTGTGGAACTCTCTCGATTACTGTTTCCCTCCTTGAGTTGATGCACCCGTGCTGCCAGGACAGAAGTGGGTTTCCCATCCCACTTTCCCATGTCTTCCCCATGATCACGCAGAAAGAACCACAGGTCAGCTTGTGGGGTGTACCCTCTTTCTTTAGCTGGGGAATGTTGGACTTGGACTTTGGGGCCTGTGACTTTCACTGGTGCTGTGTTGATCTTTCTCATCTCCTCTGTCATCTCTCTCATCTTTTCTTTAAACTCTTCTTTTAGTTTCTTAACCACAGCAGAGACATGGGCATACATCGAGCTACTGACCATACTTTCACAATTCCTAAGCTTCTTGGCCACAGAACCCACTGTCTCTCGGTTGTTATTTGCATTAGTTGTTGCAATGAAGGTGGTGTATTGAGCTGGCCCTAGATTTGCCAGACTCCACAACATTTGCCCTGTGCACTTGACTTTGTTGGGGTCATTATCATGCTGTCTACCCCTCCCAAAGAGTACTTCTAGCACCGCCACTTCTCTTAGCTGTTGGATCTCTTTCTCAAGGGTCTTCCAGCGCATCTTATGATGGTGCTCTTGCATTCTCTCTCTGTGGACAAACCTTTTTCTTACACTCATTAAAACCCACTCCCAGGGGGAAAGGGGCACAGGCTCTCTTACAAATACCTGATCTACACCTGAGTCTTGGGTCAAAGGTTTCAAATTCTTGGCTTCACTACTATCTAGCTGCACACTTGTACCCATAAGGTCTCAGACTAGGACTAACTAGGTTGTACAAGCCTCATGTCCCCGTCATACAATATCTTTCCGCAGGTTATGAAGACTTTCATCTGACAGAGACTTATCACCTCTACCTCAGGCTCCCCTGCATGTTGTGAGGACCCTCCTTTCTTATCTGATTTCGTCTTAGCCTTCTTCGTTTCCACAGGGGTGACTGCTGCTGGCTGTGATTTCCCTTGTGGTTTAGCTGGAGCCTGGACAGATGTAACATCTGTGGGCTCCACTGCTGCACCACAAGAGTCTTCCTTTTTGAGGCAGCAGGAGGGCTTCTCACTAGTGGGAGAGGTGTGCTCCTTCAGCATCTGGCCTATTTCTTTCACCAGAACCCCCACTCAATCTGGCTGGTTTATTTCTGAGGTGGTCTGTGGGGCAGGGTCAGGTTCTGGGTCAACATCCTTAATCCTTGGGGTAGTGTCAGGCTCTGTGGCAGGGTCCCTAGTCTCTGTGGCAGCATCCGTAGTCTATGGGGCCCTGTTAGCCTTTGTGTCAGCGTCTCTAGTCTTTGGGACAGCATTCCTAGACTCTGTTGCAGTGTCAGGCTCTGTGGCAGCATCTTTAGTCTCTGGGGCAGCATTCTTAATCTCTGGGGCAGTGTCCAGCTCTGCGGTAGTGTTTTGCTTTGTGGCACTGTCAGGCTGTCTGGCAGCATCCTTGTTGTCCAGGGTAGGTGTCGAAGTGGTTATCTAAGTCAATCTCTCTTTTTCTCTGAATGCTAAATAGAACAGGCATATCAGCAACACCAGCCACTGTGTGACATCATTAGCATCTAGAGAAAATTTGAACCTTTCGAAAACTGGTGGGGTAGACCCAAAGAGCTGGGTGAAGTGTTGGGAGAAAATTTCCCCCGGTGTCATTTTTTGACAGTAGGTGCTATTATTAAAGTAACCCCAAAAACATTCAGTTAGTGTACGATTGCTTTGAATCCATGTGCTTGCCTTCTAGAGGAAGTTAAAAATCTATGAATTCCTCACCTTATTCACCCACAAAATAAACTGGATAACAGCCACAGTAGCTTTAGTTATGGGACCCATGTTTAGATTAGGGGCTGCAAATGGAAGAAATATAGCTGTGGCCACGTGCCACCCAAACTAGGGTATGCTAGACAACATGGTTCTACTTAATGAAGTTCTTAAATTTAGCACACAAAAATTTAGATTACTCAAGAGCTGTTATTCCTTTTTTGCCCTTTTTTTCTCAATGCTCTCAGGCCCCACAGTTGGGTGCCAAAATCTGTCTTGGTTTGGAAAGACAGGGGTGTCTGCTAGGGAACTAAAAATGGAAGCTTCCTTTTGACTTGATATAATTCTGAAATTAAAGGGGTCTCAGGCAAAGATGTGAGCGTAGGAATAACAGTTTTTTACCAGTGCGTCTAACAATGTAAGTTAACAACAATAACTATAGTGTTGACAACAAACAGAACTTAGAGAGAGGGAAAAAAAACAAACCAACAACCCAGTTACAGTTTTCCTCTGGCACCTTTCCCCCCCTCAGTACCATCACAAGCTACTAGAGGGAGCAGCAGTTCTAGAGAATGAGATGTATCTGAGGTTCAGCGGCAGTAGCTGGACCTGTAGAAATGTCTTGTCTGGGCACAGGGTGTAGAGCACAGTGTGGGGAAACCTTAAACAAAACTGAAGCAGCAGCGGGTGCAGGGCAATGGGGCAGCAGCTTCCGGCAGGGCAGGGAGAGAACTGGCTCCAAAATCCCGGGGGACACACAAAGAGACAGTGGTGGGTCACTCCGAGCTGAGCTCTAGGTAAGGGATGGTGAGAGCTCTTTGCTGTCCCAAAGATGAGCAGTCCTGGCAGTTTCCTCTGAGAGCAAAAAACTGCTCAGAGTGAAGTTGGTGCTACCTTGTCTCTGACTTTGCTGCTTTCCTTTGTTTTTTTCCCAAGAACCTATGAGTACCCTTCAAGCACCCAGCAATCAGCTTCTTAGCAACTTCTGAGAAAAAATTCTATAAGAAAGCAACCCAACCCCCAACAATCAGCATTCCCACTGTCACCACGTGCGCAGCCCAGCTCCTTTCCCTCTAGAGTGCTACATAGAGCTGTAATCCCCCAGGGCTGGGTGAGATGTGGGGGCTTGGCACAGTCCCTTCTTGACACTGCTTGCTGTGTCATTACATCATGTTGCATCACTCTGTTCCTGCACTGAGTTATGTCATCACTCTGGCACTGATACCCTTCATGCTCCATGGCACTTCTATGTATTGCCACCCTACTCAGGCAAACCAACATGTCCCAAAGCTGCAGCACCCCACACTGTCACAGTACTGTTGCATCCCTATGAGACTACTAGAGTCTTTGGTCATCACTATATTATGCATTTTTGTCACTGTTATAGTGTTTGACACTTCCAGAACAGATTTTAATTCACTTGAGATGTCCCTGTGAAAAACTCAGTTCACTTTCCTGGTAAAATTTAAAGAGTTTAATAAAAGACAATAAGAGACAGACAATAAAGCAAAGGTTTCTTATGACCGGGTGCTTGGCATTCAGCCAAGAGCACACCTGCTGTGTCTGAGACACCCCCTTAAATACACCAGCCTGTTGCATATTCACAGATCTACATACATATACAAACTTTTCAAAGAAATTATTTCCATGTTTCTAGGAACTTTTTTACATGGCCACTCCTTGGTCCTGCGTTTTTAGAGCATGTGTGTTTCTTGACTGTAGTTTTAATTAATTCTTTTTATCAGTCTTAATTTGGGCCTTGGTCCATAATTTCCACAGATGGTCAGTGCTGGTAGCTGGTATATCAGTAGCAGATATCTTCATATCAGTAGCAGGTGTCTTCACTGGGTGTTATCCCGACCAGGCAGTCAGTTCACTTACTACAAAAACACTTTATCAACCTATTTTACTCCTGTAAAATATGTTTATGTCATTTGTGTTTGATAAATGTCAGCTGTGTTGGGGCGAAACTTGCAAGGTAGCTGAAGTCACAATAGGGAAGTCCAGCTGCAATGATGCTAAATAAGGATAGAAACAGGATAAAGAAGGATGTGGTTATTTGTATAAGATTAGCTGCTTATTGCTTGCTTGACGCTTTAGTAATGTACGCTTGCGCAAAGGAAAGTTGAACGCGAGGTCATTGAGGAAGATAAGTCGCCTTCATCCAGAGACCCCCGAAAGAAGGAAGAAGACCCCCTAGCAGCCGCAGAGAGTCTGCGCAGTGCAATCTTGAAGACGAAAATTTGAAGAAACAAAACTAGGCGAGAACTGATGGGAAACAAGCCTTGAAACATTATAAAACCAAGACCAACTGCGAATGCAATTTGCAAGCCATTGGTAGAGTGCAGAGTTTCCAGCCACTCAGTGCTGCTTCCTTGCCATTCTCAATAAAATTTATTAATCAAATTGTAAATTGGCTCAGTATGTTTATACCAAATTTTGGAGACCCCGACTTGATAGAAT
Organism: Certhia americana; assembly: GCA_018697195.1. Taxonomy (NCBI): domain Eukaryota; kingdom Metazoa; phylum Chordata; class Aves; order Passeriformes; family Certhiidae; genus Certhia; species Certhia americana. Next base: position 15,574,961 of record JAGMWU010000027.1, read on the forward strand.
CAACCTGGTGCGTGTACCCCACCCTGGGAGGGTGCCCCATCTTCGAATGGTCCTGGAGTGGAGGGTCTTACTGCCGGTTCACTCTAACCACACGAACCCGAAAATTCTGAGCGTGGTAATCAAGAAAGCTTGAGCTCCCTAGACCGCGGTACTGGAGTCCTGTAATTTTCGTGCACCAAGACCCAGGCAGAAGACAGCGGTCCGTAAGTATTTTAGGATTTCCTGTCTGGTTGGGAAAAAGGGTACCTCGGGTGTGTGAGTGAATGAGACGCAGTGCATCACTGCATACTGCGACGTGAGTGTGGACCTCTTATGGGTGCGGTTCCTGCTGAGGCCGGACGGAGGGAAGCAAGACACCAATATGATGTACAAAAGCTTCGCTTTATTCGGTTACATGTGTTGCTTATATCTAAAAATCACTTCCTTAACATGCAGTCATAAGCTAATCACGCAATAAATGATTGGATCCTCCGCTTTGTCCACGCGCCGTACACGAGCATCTTAGGCGTTGTTGATTGGTTATTCTGATTGAGGGAGTGCTTTCAACAGTTCCTTTTCCACATCCTGTTTTCTTGCTGATGTGGCTTATTTGGCAAAATTCTTATCTTACAATTTTTTATATGCATTTTCCAAGAAGTTCAAGTTCAGGTTTCCCACAGGTTCCAATCTCCTGCAAGGGACTTGGCCACTGATGGAGGAAAGCAAGAGGTTTGACGAGTGAAAGAAGGCACCCCGAGAGGATGGGACAGAAAAAAAATAAGAATTGTGGCCCGGGTGGGAACCCACAGAGAGGTCCCACAGAAAACGAGGGGAGCACATTACCAGATATACCAATGGACAGTCCAATAGGGTTAATGATTAAATATTTTAACAATTGGCCATCATGCAGGGAGAAAACTAAGGAGAGAATGGTGCATTATTGTATGGAAGTATGGGGAGGGAAGCAAATCAGAGCAGATAATCTTTTTTGCCCCATTTTTGGGTCTTTTGATGACTGGATTTGCCAAGCATTAAACATTTATGTCAACCGTAAAGAACCTTATAGCCTGCAGGAAAGCGAATATGCTAGCTTATGGATTATGTCCTCTGCTAGAATGTACATATTTGCTCTAAAAGACAAAAAGAAATCTGAAAAAGAAAAGGATTCCTGGGATCCTGTAGAGCATTCCTCTCCTCCTCCCTACGCCCCCATCCCCAATCCCTTACCCCCAGATCCCCAGCCTTCACCCCTGTCCTCTCCTTCGCCTGGTCCCAGGAGGGGACAAGTTAGGGAAAGGGAGCTTTATCCTGCTTTGCCCCCTTCTCCTAGCCCCTCGGCCCCCATTTCAGAAACAGGATCTGGAATGAGAACTATGTGAAGGGCAAAAAGAGACCAGATAGAAGCATTGAATGAGGAGGCTAGCCTGTTACCTTTGAGAGAGGTAGCCACTGGGGGGAAATCAAGGGGGAGTAGGGTTTGTATCCGTACCCTTAAATTCAGGTGATGTGAGGGAGTTTAAAAAAGAAATGTGTAATCTCCTGGAGGATCCCTTAGGAGTGTCAGAAAGGCTGGATCAATTCCTCGAGCCCAACATTTACACCTGGGATGAGATCCAAGCCATACTAAGGATCCTATTTACTGCAGAAGAAAGAGAGATGATAAGGGGAGTGGGAATGTGTAATTGGGATCAAAGGCATCAACACGGATGCAAAGCAGATCAAAAGTGGCCTAATCAAAGGCCCAATTGGAACAATCAAAATGATCGGAACCAGGCTAATATGGTTGATTTAAGAGATATCATAATTCAAGGGATTAGAGAAGCAGTCCTCAGGGCCAGAATATTAATAAAGCTTAAAAGCTTAGTGAGCATCAGAAAAAAGATGAGACCCCTACTGAATGGCTTGAGGGATTAAGAAAGAGCCTACAACTGTATTCAGGGGTAGACCCGGCAACCCCGGTGGGGCAAGCACTGTTGAAAACCCAGTTTGTGGCTAAGTCATGGGTAGACATTCGAAAGAAATTGGAAAAGATAGAAGATTGGCAGGATAGAGGGTTGGATGAACTTTTAAGGGAAGCCCAGAAGGTATACGTATGTAGGGATGAAGAGAGCCAGAAGAAACAGGCTAAAATTTTAGTGGCTGCTGTAAGAGAGGGTCAGAAGGAAATTGGGACAGGACCTCAGGAAAAAAAGACCCTCTGGGGAAAAGAAACCCTCAAGAGAAAATCAAGAAAAAGGAATTGAATGTTTTTACTGTAGGAAGAGAGGACACTTGAAGAGGAATTGTAGAAAAAAACAGTAGGGTGAGCAAATGTTCAAGGAAGACTAAGGGGATCAGGGGCTCTATCTTTTGGGAACCAGAACATCTCAAGAGCCCCTAGTAAAATTGAAATTGGGTCCCCACTGAGAGGAAGTAGAATTTTTAGTGGATACAGGGGGTGGAGAGATCGACTATTCAGGGATTACCCACTGGTTGCTATTCCAGTAAAGACCACAAGATGGTAGTACGGGCGAAAGGAGAACCCTTTAAAGTATATGTGACAAGAGATATTGAAATAGAGACCCCTCAGAAATATGGATTGGGAAAATTCCTAATAGTTCCAGAAGCAGAATATAACCTTTTAGGGCGAGATCTTATAGTAGAATTGGGAATCAATTTAGTGGTAGAAAATCAGAAACTTATGGTCAAGCTCTGTCCTTTGACCCAGGCTGATGAATTGGAAATAAACCAGAATGTATGGTATAGTGAAGGGAATGTAGGGAGAATGGGCATTCCTCCCATGAAAATTTCCATCCAGAACCCTGAATACCTGATTCAGGTTAAGCAGTATCCATTATCACTTGAAGGAAGAGAGGGTTTAAAAACTATAATTCAAAGGTTAATTCAGCAAGGAGTCCTAGATCCTTGTATGTCATCACATAATATCCCAATACTTCCTGTCAAAAAGCATCAGGGACCAATTGTCAGGGGGTATGGGGGCAGTACAAAGGTGAGGTTGGGGTATGGAAGCTAATGGGGAAATAGGGAGGGAGTGACTGAGGAACACGGGAACGGAGAGTGGATTAACAGGGCTGACTGAGGGAGCAGAACAGGGGTACATTGGCATAACAGAACAAGGTATCCTGTGAGAGAAGCCTCTTATGTCTCCCCAACCCAGGGAATGCCTCTCAGAGTCCACCGACCTCCACATCCACCGGCTCGCCTGCCATTACCCACATGAAGAGGCGTCTGCGCTCTCACCACAGCGCCACCTGCAGCTGTGGAGAAATCATAGCACCTGCCCTGCCTTGGTGGGAGCAAACAGTGCCCCTGCCGGTTGTTACCATAACTACACCAAAGGGGAAAGTAGTTGACAGCTGAGAGAAAGGTGTTATTTGGTCTCTGTTTTTTTCTGTTTGTTGGCACTGCTGTTGTTGTTTGTTTGCCTTTTTATACATATATATATATATATATATATATGTAAAGAATTGTTATTCCTTTTCTCGTATCTTTGCCTGAAAGACCCTTAATTTCAAAGTTATAATAATTTGGAAGGAAGGGGGTCACATTTTCCATTACAAAGGAGGTTCCTGCCTTCCTTGGCAGACACCTGTCTTTCAAACCTAGACAGATCTTGATGCCCAACATTTGGCTAGAGGACATTGAGAGGAAAGGGTGAAAAAGATATAACAGTACCTGGGTAAGCTATTTTTGTTTGCTGAATAGAGAAACCTTGTTAGGCTGCACCATGTGGTCTAGCCTACCCTGATTTGGTTGGTACATGGCTGTGGCTACACTTTTCCCATTTGCAGCTCCTTATCTAAACATGGGTCCTATGACTAAGGCTGCTGTGGCTGTTATCCAGTTTGCACGATGGGTCAACAAGGTGAGGAATTCAATATTTATAAACTTCCTCTGGAATGTGGGCAGATAGCTATGTATCATGGGCTAAGTTCATATCTTTGGGGCTTCATTAATGGTACCCATTGTGAGGAAGTAACACCATGGGAAGTTGTCTCCCAACCCTTCACTCATTTCTTTGAGCCTACCTCACCAGCTTTCAAAGGGTTCAAATGTTCTCTAAATGCTAATGATATCATACAGTGGCTAGTGTTACTGATAGGCCTATTCTATTTCGCATTCAGAGATAATATGAGATTGACTTGGATAACCACCCTGACATCTATGCCAGAGACTAGGGATGCTGCCCAACAGCCTGACGCTGCCCAACAGCCTGACACTGCCCAACAGCCCACCTCAGAAAAGAACCACCCAGATTGGATGGGGGTAATGGAGAAGATACACCAGGTGCTGAGGGAATACACTTCCCCAGCTGGTGGGAAACCCTGTCCGTGCCTCAAAGAGAGTCTGATGGTGCAGCCATGGAGCCCACACATGTTACAACCGTCCAGGTTCCAACTGAGCCACAAGGGCAGCCACAGCCAGCAGCACTTGCCCCTGTGCAGATGAGGAAGTATAAGACCAAATCAGTACACCCAGTTAATGATGATGAGGAATCAGGGCCCTCACAAACAGCAGGGAGCCGGAGCCCGAAATCATCACTGAGTCCCTGTCATATGACAGCCTCTGTAATCTTCAAAAAGACATTGTGTGATGGGGGCATGAGGTTTATGCAACCTGGTTACTTCGGGTTTGGGACCTTATAGGCATCCAGGTGTGCAACTGGATAGTGGTGAAGCAAGGAATTTGGGATCCTAGATCCAGGATGCATGTATTAATCAGGTGTTCATGATGGAGCCAGGGCCTCTTTCTCTCTGGGAGCGGCTTTTAATAAGTGTAAGAGAGAGGTTTGTTCATAGAGACAAAATGCAAGAGCACCATCATAGAATGTGCTGGAAGACCCTTGAGGAAAGGATCCAACAGCTGAGAGAAGTAGCAGTATTAGAGGTACTCTTTGGAAGGGAAGGAAAGCATGATAATGACCCTGACAAGTTCAGGTGCACAGGGCAAATATTGTGGATTGTGGCAAATCTAGGGCCATCCCAATACACCACCTTCATTGCAATGATTAATGCTGAGGACAACTGGGAGAGTGGGTTCCGTAGCCAACAAGCTCAGGAATTGTGAGGGTATGGTCAGTGGCCTGATGCACACTCATGTCTCTGCTGTGGTTAAGAGCCTCAAAGAGGACTTTAAAGAGGAGATTAGGGAGGTGAGGGAAGATGTGAGGAAGAACACTGTGGCACCGGTGCTAGTCACAGGCCCCAAAGTCAGACCCCAATGTCCCCCAGCAAGGCAGAGGGTATACACGCCATGAGATGACCTGTGGTTCTTCCTGTGTGACCATGGAGAAGATATGAGAAGATGGGATGGGAAACCCACTTCTGTCCTGGGAGCATGGGTTCGTCAACTCAAGGACGAAAACACTAACCGAGGGAGTTCTGCTAAAGTGAAGGTAGCCTCAGCTTGCTGTGACTGAGCTGCCAAATATAACAGAAGGGAGGATGATATGTCAGATCCACTTGAAGGAACCTCTAGAATGTATGCCCAGGGAGGGAATGATAACCAGGGCTAGAGGGGCCCTGCCTCTAGCCAGGTAAAAGCACGGGAGAATTGTGTGGTTTGGATGGTGTGGGTCTGATGGCCTGGCAAATCAGAGCCACAAAAATATGAAGCTTTGGTTGATACTAGTGCGCAGTGTACCCTAATGCCATCAGGACATGTGGGGGCAGAACCTGTTTCTGTTAGTGGGGTGACAGTGGGATCATAGCAGTTGACCCTGTTGGAAGCTGAGATGAGCTTTACTGGAAAAGACTGGCAGAAACATCTGATTGTGACTGGTCCAGAGGTCCCGTGTATTCTGGGCATAGAGTTCCTCCGGAATGGCTATTACAAAGACCCAAAAGGACTCAGCTGGGCTTTTGGGATAGCTACTGTGGAGGTGATGCCTTTTTCAACCTAGAAATGAAAAAACACACTTTCAAGATAATATTAATATAGGAGGTAATATAAAAGTGGATCTTTATTGAAGGCCTCCAGGGACAGTTATGGAAAAATGTCTTCAGAAGCCCACCACCCATGGGGGTGCATACAGTTTTATGTTTGGTAAATAAGCATAATTGACAAAAAGCATCAATTAGGAGTACAAGTAGTGATGCAATTCCTCCCAGTACAAGCCCCTTCTAAGTCCTCCCCCCCTCAGATGGGTTTGTACTTTTGTTGATGAAAATGTGTCTTGAAGAGTTGTTTTTTGGCATTGGTATCCTGGGAGAAACAAGATAGGATAGGGACTTTGGAATATGTTTTGTCGTTCTGCATAGGGAAAGGGCATGGAAAACTACTGGGAAAACTAGCCACTGATACAATAGGTTACAAATATATGTGCAAAGAATGCAGAGAATATATAAAAGAAAAAAAAAGGTAAAACCCTGAAGCGTCCGATTCTAGACCGGATGAGATAACCAGCGCTTCATCTCAGGTCACCCACCCTATGGCGTCTTTGTGAGAGAGACACTCTGATTCGGTCGTCCAGAAACAGAACCTTTTAATACCGGGAAAATAACAAACTATAAGCCGTGCACAGTACAAGGGAGCAGACCGAAAAAGAGCGGGAAGGTCCAGGGTAACAGCATTCTTAAGCACGAACATGGGGGAGGGGTTTAGGGTGGAGAAAGTAGGGATAGTCCAATGGGGGAAAGCGATTAGGAATATGAAAAATATTGCAGCAAAAGTAAACCAATAACAACAATGAGAACTGAGAACTTTCTGGAAATGATTTCCATAAACCAAATGAGGTAATTGGGTGTGGGTACCAGCTCACCCTGATTGAGAGCTGACCCATGGTTTGGAGTTAAGATTTCCAACCCTATCTGCAGGGCAGACCACTACAAAACCCCAAAACAACATCAGAGACAGAGGGCATTAGGCAATTGAACACCTTGCCTGGACTGTCAGAAAATCCCTCTGCAGTAGGACTTCTGAAGGTGGAGGAACGAGTAATAATTGTCACCTTGGTAGCACACTGCCAGCAGTATTGAACGAATCGGGATGCCATGATCCCCATCCAGAAGATGATTTGTGAGCTGGAAAGCCAAGGGATGGTCAGCAAGGCCCACTCACCCTTCAACAACCCCATTTGGCCTGTGCGCAAATCTGACGGAGAATGGAAATTGACAGTAGACTATCATGGCTTGAATGAAGTGACTCCACCATTGAGTGCTGCTGTGCCAGACATGCTGGAACTCCAGTATGAGCTGGAGTCCACAGCAGTGAAGTGGTATGCCACTACTGACATTGCTCATGCATTTTTCTCCATTCCTCTGGAAGCAGAGTGGAGGCCTCAATTTACTTTCAGCTGCAGGGGTGCACAGTACACCTGGAACTGACTGCCCGAGGGATGGAAACACAGCCCCACCATCTGCCATGGACTGATCCAGGCTGCACTGGAAAAGGGTGAGGCTCCAAAACATCTGCAGTACATCAATAACATCACTGTGTGTGGGAACACGGCAATGGAAGTGCAGGACCTCAGGACATCTGAACAATGAACAAATGTGATTACGCAGAAGCTACATTATTGTTTACATGATGCTCTAGTGTCTTGGTTTGGAAAGACAGGGACCAAAAAAAAAGGGGAAACTTCCCTTGGGGTTTGTTATAATTCCAAAATTGAAGGAGAGGTCTTAGGCAACGATAAGGAGGGTAGGAATAACAGTTCTTTACTAGTTAGTCTAACAAGGTAAATTAACAATAATTACAATATTGACAAAAAACAGAACTAGAGGAGAAAAAAAACCAAAACAACAAATCTGTCACAGTTCTTCCTTTGGTAACCCCCCCCCCCCCCCCAACCCCCTCAGTACCGTCACAAGCAAATAGGCTAGCAGCAGCTCTAGGAGGGTGAGATGATTCCGAGGGTTCACAGTGGCTGGAGCTGTTGGAAAAGTGTCCCGGCTGGGCAGGGGCTGTAGAAACACAGCGTGGGGAGACCTCGAGCAGAACTGAAGAAACCGTGGGTGCAGGGCAGGGAGGAAACGGGTTCCCAAAATCCCGGGGGACACACGAAGAGACGGTGTTCCGATGGAGTCCCAGGTGAAGGGAAAGGTGAGAGCTCTCCGCCTCGCCAAGACGAGCAGCCCCGGCAGTTCCCCCAGAGCAGAAAACTGCTCCGAGCAAAGTGAGATCAATGTCTCTGGGTAGCTGCTTCTTTTGTTTGACCTGAGCACCCATGAGTACCGAAAAGCACCCAGCCATTAGCTTCTTAGCAACTTCTGGGAAAAAATTCTATAAGAAATTAACCCAACCCCCAACATCTAGTTATACTTTCTGAAACCACTGCACATGTGATAATGCATTACTTGATTGGTGGCTCTATGTTGTTCATGAGCCCTGCCCGCACCTTTCAGGAAATATGATTGGTTACAGTCCAGTGCTTCACAGCCCTCCTTTATCTAGTTCTTGCAATCTTGGTATTTTGTTTTTCAGCTTCTTCTTTCCTAATTTAGCACAATTTATGTTTCAGTAACCTTGACAAATTCCAGAGGTTCTGATAAGAATAACTAGAAATGGTTTGGCTGGAGCACACTATGGCCTAAGGTATTCAGATACATTGCTACACAGAAGTATTCGAGAAAGGAGATAAAATCACTCAGATTCCATTGGAAGCTGGCTTTGCCATCAAAAAGCACAAAGTCAAGGGTCCTGCCTGAGAGATCCACCATATACTGGGGCAGGAGAAAGATATAAATCTGGTTCTTGTTCAGGGTCAATTGGATCAAGATCAAAAGGATCCTTTCTCTCTGGATCATCCTCCTCAGGTGATGTTTCATTAGCAAAAACAATAGTATCTGACAGCAATGCAGGCAGAGCATCTGAAAGGACACGATCCACTTCCTTAAATTGTTGCAAAGCTGAGTATACCACACTCCAAGTAATAATATAATCAGGGTGGACATTGAGATGAGTAATTGGACAGTTTTGAAAACATTCGCCAGCCTTTAGCCAGTGAGTAATGTCATAGGAGCCATATGATGGGTACCAGGGACAAAATTGTCTGACGCATATAAGTAGCTGTGTAAGTCTTTGGGGTTAGAGTTTTGTTGGGGGTTGGGTTATTTTCTTATAGATTTTTTTCCCAGAAGTTGCTAAGAAGCTAATGGCTGGGTGCTTTTCGGTACTCATGGGTGCTTAGGACCAAACAAAAGAAGTGACTAAGGCAGAGACAGAGAGGCACCATCTTCACTTCGCTCTGGGCAGTTTTCTGCTCTCGGGAGAACGGCCAGGGCTGCTCCTCTTGGCGCGGCAGAGAGCTCTCACCATCCTTCACCTGGAACTCAGTCGGACCACCGTCTCTTCGTGTGTCCCCCGGGATTTTTGGGAACCCGTTCCCTCCCTGTCCGGTCAGGAGCTCCTTCTCCCTGCCCTGCATCCACGGCTTCTTCAGTTTTGTTTGAAGTCTCCCCACGCTGTGTTTCTGCAGCCCCTGCCCAGATGGGACACTTTCCAACAGCTCCAGCCACTGCCAACCCTCGGATACATCTCATCCTCCCAGGACTGCTGCTAGCTCTGGTAGCTTGTAGCGCTACTGAGGGGGGTGGGGGGTGCCAGAGAAAACTGTAACTGGGTTGTTGGTTTTTTTTCCTTTTCTTCTCTAGTTCTGTTTGTTGTCAATATTATAGTTATTATTGTTAATTTACCTTGTTAGACTAACTAGTGAAGAACTGTTATTCCTACCCTCACTTCGTTGCCTGAGACCCCCCCTTCAATTTTAGGATAATAACAAGTCCAAGGGAAGTTTCCATTCCTTTTTTTGGTTCCCTAGCAGACACTCCTGTCTTTCCAAACCAAGACAGATTTATAACCCTGTTCCCTGGTAATGCTTAACAGACAGTCTTTATGTAGTTTTTGCGATTTCATTGCACTTTGCCCCATTGTAAGAAATGCTTCCTGACTGCATGCAAAGGCTGACCTGTTCTATAGCCAGAAATGAAAGGAGCTCCTTGGTGATCAGCTGAACACACCCAAAGTTGATTTGGTCATTGTTGAGGTCTGCGTCGGAGAAGGGAACAGACAACACACCAATATGATGTGGAACTGATTCCAGTTTATTAAGCAAGTGAAAAACCTTATATATGTTTTGTGTACGTGCAAGATACAATCAGCATAGTTTGTGCCAAAGGCTAAAAATATATCTTTTCATGGTCAAATCTCCAGATGTTCAGCTTCATTCCTCCCGTGCTGTCAGCGGAACGTTTTTATGGTCTTGTTTATCTTTCTCGTGATTCTCTGCCGGTAACCTCCTAACTTGGGCTGCTATGTTTAACATTCCTTTGTCTAGCTTCTGTTTCTTCTGCCTCACACAATTTATGATCAAAGACACATTACGGGATTCTCTTGTACCCCGGCTGGAGGCTTATGGCCCCTGTAAAGGTCCCAACAGGTCAGGGTATGTCACAGGACTGGATCACATCAACAATAATGATGTCCCTGTTCAGGCACCATTTGTGGCATATGAATGCGAGAGGCATGACCTAAAAGCAAGTGAATCTGGTTTATTGAAATGTTAAGACAGTATTTATATTTTTTAGTGTGAGAAACTGTGTTCAGCAGTTTGCTCAAAAGCAGTTACAGGCCCATAATAAATCTTTTGTCTTGACAGTTTGTATTTCTTCTCTCAAGGTTTACAGGCTTGACAAACAGAACACATTTCCTGTTTTCAGATCGTGTGTAATCCTCTTTCTTCCATGTTTCTCAGCATTCTTGCTCACGTGATGCAATGGCAGCTTCCTCTGTAACTCCATAAGTGACACTTGGAATGGGCCATGCCACTTGACCACCAGGGGTGCTTCTTCCTACTCCTTAACTAGGACTCAGTTGGATGTTATGAACAGCAAAGTCCAAAGGGAGGGGCTGTGCTAGCTGAGCTTCTTGTTGAAGGGATTTCACAAGAGGCAGTATCCTGGCCACATATTGTTTTGAATATACATCACTTATCTCTACACCCACCCCCCACCCCCCCAGTAGGTTGAGAATTACCAGGGTAATGAATTCCAAACATCGATTCAAAGTGAGATAACTGAATCTCTCTTTTGGGTCTGGCCCTTAATCTTGCCAAAGCCAATGGCAAAAGCCGTACCCATGGCATCTTAGTGGAAGTTAAATGTGCTACAGCAACTGAAGGCAGAGCTAACAGCTGAGGCAGGGGTAGCAGCTGCGTTAGAACTACAAGACCCTGCGTCCGCTTTTCTGACCTTTGCCTGAGAATTCTTTGGGGGGAAAGAACCAGTGATACCATCCCTACCTGCAGCAATCCTGGAGCCGAATCTTCCCCCAGCTTCACAAGCGGTTTCAGACAGTAATAACGCAGACGCACAATCCACGTCGGCCCCACCGTCTGCGCAATCCGCCCTGGTCCTAGAGCCCGCGCCAGAACCAGAGAAGATGGAAGTGAAAGTTTCATTACTTCCGCCCGCAGTATCCCCGAAATAGTTAACGATCGCAGTAGGAGGGCGAGTATATCCCCCACTGCCTCCTTCACCCGCAGAGTCACCTCAGCCTAGCTATCACAGTGTTTCAAATGCAAATCATGGGTATTCAGATGCAGATCGTTCACTCTGACTGAAGGAGGCAGGAGAGAGAGATAGCTGAACTCAGAGATTTAACAGCAACCAATGAGGGAAAGAGAAAAAAACAGAGAAAAACAGACAGCTGCCGATGGCGGAAGGGAGAAAAAATCATGAGTCAATTGAGAGATCAGTTTATTTCAGTAACGATCCTCTGGATTGCTTTAACAGCGAGAATCACCAAAATAGTCCCCATAGAAAGTTCACACGCACTGCGATTCCTGATGAGGAAACAGTTTGGCGCGAGGAGGAGAGAAGAAAACAGCGGGAGCGAGAGAGAGATGAGAGAAGAATTCATCAGGAGACAGATTACGATCGATACCGTGGAATGCGCAGAATATCCCATCCTCTGAATTTCCCCGATGACCAGGAGTGTACGCATCAGCGAAAGGAGGAGAGAAGCCCGGAGTGAAGAAAAGAAAGTTTTGAACGCAAATTCTCTAGCCGCCCTGTTTCCAAAGATGACTACAACCCAGCACGGCGCTGGCAGGGAATCATACGAGATGCCTTAATTGAGGGTGAGTTCATTCTCCAAGCTCTCCAGTAGTTTCTGCTCCAAGTAATCCAAATCAACACCAGTGAGTGGGGCTGGACTGGAAACTTGTCCGAGAAGAGCAAAAGGCTATTATGCAATATGGACTAACTAATCCATATGTGCAGACCTTGCTAGACCACATTTTGACTAGCAGTTGAATGGTTCCTTTTGATTGCAAAAAGCTGGCAGAAACCTTTTAAAAACCCACACAGAGGCTGCTATGGAAATCAGACTGGGAAAGACAAGTGAAAGCTGCCCTTATGGACAATACTGGACTCCCCCGGGGGGACCCTCAGCTATTTGCCACCCCAGATATGATGCTGAGGAAAGGGGCTTTTGCTGTTCCACAAGTTCAAGCTCGTCTAAACACAGCAGTTTTGTAGCAATCGCAGAAGTTAACAAGGGAAGCATTTCATGCCATCCCAGACATGGGACTTCCATCACCATCCTATACCACGATTAGACAGGAGGCAAAGGAGACTTATGAGTTTTCTAGATCGTCTTAGAGATGCAATCGATCCAGTTCCAGGAATGTCTCCAGATGTGAAAACAGCCCTGGGTATGCAATTGGCAGTAGATAGTGCTAATTCTGCTTGTAAGAGAATCCTTCAAACTCTGCCATGATCTGCTACTTTATTAGATATGATTGAAGCATGTTTGAGAGTTGGAACTCCAGAAGAAAACGCCACTTACCTGGTAGAAGCAAGGGCTGTTGCCCTTTAACCACTAATTCAACAAGGAAAAGGCGCTGCGAAAGTGATATGTTTCGGCTGTGGTAGGCCTGGTCATGTGAAAGCACAATGACAGGTTAATGCTCTTCAGAAAATTAAAGCAACAGCGACATCTTCTGGTTTCTTTGGAAACTGCAGTGGATGTGATAAGTTCGGCCATAGGGCCTCTGAGTGCAAGTCGAGACGCAAGAAAGATGAAATGCCGTGGGAAACGGGAAGCAGAGCGCGAAAGGGGGATGCGCAATGACACAAATGCTCCCTCACAACCAGGCGGCTGCCTGGATGTCCTCAACTCAACAACAGCAGGAGGCGGCGGAGTGGATTTGCACACCACAATAGAAGTAACTCTTCAAAACACTGATGTGCAGGTCATCCCATCAACAGCAAATGGACCCTTATGGTATGGACTCAGTGTTCTACTGATAGGGAGATCATCCACATCAAAACATGGCATTTTTGTTCTGCCTGGACTAGTTGAAGGCAGATTATTTGGGTAATATTTGGATTATGGTGAAAATGTTAAGATCACCCATTAACATTCCACAAAGCACCCGATTGGCACAGTTAATTCCTTTTGAAGCCAAGGTTTCTAGACAAGGGGTCATGCAAAGGGGGGATGGAGGTTTTGGGTCAACAGGAACCCCTCAGGTAATGTTTACGTTACCTGTATCAGGAGCAAAACCAATTAAACCTATTACTTTTCATCACCCTGATGGAGGAACTCTGGGCAAAAGGCGCACTGCTGGACACAGGTTCAGATGTCACCATTGTTCCCTCTTTTGCCTGGCCTGTAGCATGGCCTCTGGATACCCTGGAAACACCAGTTATGGGGGTGGAAGGAGTGCAACTAACTTGAATTAGTAAAACACTCTTAACAGTGTAGGCTGAGGAAGAAAAACATGTTTGTGCCCAGGTGAAACCTTACATGATGAATACAACAATCTGGCTTCTGGGACGGGATGCACTGAGCCAAATGGGTTTCTGTCTCACCAATGAGGGTTTTTAGCAGTGGTCATTGGGGGACGGCCAATCCTAAAATTAAAATGGCTAACAGAAACACCAATATGAGTTGACCAATGGCTGCTGTCTAAAGAAAAGCTTGCCCATGTTCACAAATGGGTTGATAAGCAATTGGAAAAGGGACATATTATGTCTTCTACAAGCCCATGGAATGTGCCCATCTTTACAGTCCCTAAAAAATCAGGAAAATGGAGATTGTTACATGACTTCAGAGCCATTAATGCTGTAATGCAAGATATGGGACCCCTGCAGCTTGGCCTACCTTCGCTCTCAATGTTACCTGTCAATTGTCAACTGATGATTATAGACTTAAAAGACTGCTTTTTCACAATTCCTCTGCACAAGGATGATAGTGAGAAGTTTGCCTTCTCAGTGCCACCCATTAAAAAGGCAGAGCCAGCAAAGAGGTATCAATGGGTTGTATTGCCACAAGGAATACATAATTCCCCTATGATGTGCCAAATGTATGTTGCTTGGGCACTATCACTGCTGAGAAAACGGTATCCACAGTATCTTATCCATCATTACATGGATGATATTCTGATAGCAGGAAAACACTTAGATGCAGAAAACTTGCTGCCTGTCTTACAGCAACAATTGCAGGAGTCAGGCCTTCAAATTGCCCCTGAAAAAGTCCAACAACAGGCCCCATGGAAATATTTGGGAATGCTTATTACTGAAGCCCAAATTCAGCCTCAAAAATTAACAATTTGTACAGAAATTTGGACTTTGACAGATGCTCAAAAATTAATTGGAGACATACAGTGGATTCGTAATACCTGTGGCATAACTAATGAAGACCTTGAGCCCCTAATGCCATTATTAAGAAGGGGAAATCAGGCCAATTTGCTGTGTGAACTCACTAAAAAACAACAGAAGTCTCTGACTCAGATTGCCACTAAATTAGGTAATTCCTTTGCATATTGTTGGTCTCCTACTTTGCCATTGTATGTGGCTGTGCTGAAAAAGGAAAAACACGTGATGGTTATATTGATGCAGTGGGATGGCCAGGCTAAACAGTCACTAAAAATCCTGGAGTGGGGTTTTTTGCCATTCAATTAGAACAAATCCTTGACCACACAAATGGAGGCTATAGCAAAAATTGTGATCAAGGCATGGAAATGGACATTGGAAATTGCAGGAATGGAGTCCCAAAATCATAACTTTAGTTGTTTTAACCTCCTGTTACATCAAACCCAGTTTGGCAGGGGAGCGTGGCTTAAAAAATGGGATGGGTATGATGGATGAGGCTCTGAGATGTTCTTTAATCCATTGGAGTGACCATATGTGCTCTCTGGGCAGCATTCACAGGCCACATGGCTTGGAGCTGCTTCCAGAGGGCATCTGGTCCAGAGGCCTGAATCGAAAGATGAGGGGGCATGGCTAACTTAGCTAGATATAGAGTTTACCTGGGATAGGTGTCCAATTGTAGCTATGGGGCAGGGGCTTGACCTTATAAGTCTAAAGTTTCAGCTTCCTGCTCCCCAGGGTCCTAGGCCCACTCCTTGGTGCAGAGAATTTGGGCCTGTTTTTTTTAAATTTATCCCATCTAATTGGATGGCTACACAAAATATTCTTTTCCCATTTACAAAATATTACTTGCAATGGTCATTACAGAATTCATATACCTTAAAATGGGCATTGTTGAACTATCCAGGTCTTATTAGCACTCATTTTCCTCCTCATAAGCTTTTTTCTTTGCATCAACAGGTCGAAGAATTGCCTTGGTTATCAAGGCAACTTGTAGAAGACCTCATGGTTTTTACTGATGCCAGTCAAAAAACTTCTAAAGCAGGTCTTACTTGGCAGGATAAAGGCAAATGGCTCAGTGAAATCCTTGAGGGGCCAGGGGAATCTTTGCCAATTCTTGAGTTACATGCTGTTATCAGAGTATTTGAAAAGTGGCCAAATGATCCCGTTAACATTGTTTCTGATTTTCTCTATGTAGTAGGTGTTGTTGAGCACATGGAGCGAGCATTGCTAAAAGAAATTCAAAACCAGCAGTTGTGGCAACTCTTTGCAGTTATGGCAGTTAATCAATTCTCGCACACAAGATTATTTTATCACCCATATACGAAGTCAGTGTCTTAGTTTGGAAGACAGGGGTGTCTGCTAGGGAAACAAAAACAGAAACTTTCCTTGGACTGGTGAATACAAAACCTCCTCCTTCGGAATTGTTATAAATCTGAAACTAAAGGGGTCTCAGGCAAAGATGTGAGAGTAGGAATAACAATTCTTTACTAGTGTGTCTAACAGGATAAATTAACAACAATAACTATAGCGTTAACAACAAACAGAACTAGGGAAAAAAACCAAACAACCCAGTCACAGTTTTCCTCTGGCACCTTCCCCCCTCCTGTACTGTTACAAGCTACTAGAGTGAGCAGCAGTCCCAGGGGATGAGATGTATCCGAGGCTCGGCGGTGGTAGCTGGAGCTGTAGAAAACGTTCCGGATAGGCAGGGGGTGCAGAACACAGCGTGGGGAAACCCCAAGCAAAACTGAAGAAGCAGCAGGTGCACGGCAAGGAGGCAGCAGCTCTCGGCAGGGCAGGGACAGACCAGGTTCCAAAATCCCGGGGGACACACAAAGAGATTGTGATGGGTCACTCTGAGCTGAGCTCCAGGTGAGGGATGGTGAGATCTCGCTGCAGTCAAGAACTGAGCAGCCCTGTCAGTTCCCTCCAAGAGCAAAAACTCCCCAGAGGGAAGTCCAGGTGCCACCCTGTCCCTGACTTAGCTGCTTCCTTTGTCTTTTCCAAGCACCCATTCGTACTCTTGAGCACCCAGCAATCAGCTTACAAGCAAGTTCTGGGAAAAAATTCTATAAGAAAACAACCCAACCCCCAGCTGTCAGTCTGGGCTAGCAGAAAGTCTGGCCTTAGGAAACGAGAAGGCTGACCAATTGGTGGCACCAGTTTGGGCGTCTGCTTCTCCCAACATTGGTAAGTTTGTCTAAGCCAGAAGAGCTCAAAAAATTCTCCCCAAAGTGCACAAGTTTTACACAAACTATTTGGAATCTCGTTGCAGGATGCTCAAGGAATTGTCACAACCTGTCTGCAATGTCAGAGTATTGGTGGCTTGGGTCCCGAGGTTAATCCTCACTGCCTAGGACCACTGCAATTATGGCAAACTGATGTGACTATCTATGCTCCTTTTGGTCACTTTAAAGGCATTCATGTAGCTATAGATACTTTTTCTGCCATGGTTTGGGCCACTCCTATGACAAGCGAAGGGTCTCATGTCATTCCACACTGGCGAGGCTGTTTTGCTGTAATGGGCTTGCCTCAGAAAATCAAGATAAGACAGTGGGCCAGGGCATCTAGCTGGACAGACCAAAGATTTCTTGTCTTGTTGGGGAGTGAAGCATAGCACAGGCACTCCAGGTAACTCCACAGGTCAAGCTATTATTGAAAGTGTAATAGGTATATACCCAAGTTTGTTAATCAAATCTCAACTATCTATGAGCACCTGGCCAAGGCTTTGCGGGGGAGGGAGGGGGAAGCTGCCTGAATCAACAGAGGTACTTTGAGCAAGATAAACATCATGCATCCTGTCTGCAGATAATGTAAAGGTTTTTGTGTATTTGCACAAGCCAGCGGGGAGTAAA
>JAGMWU010000027.1:15592794-15614334 GCA_018697195.1 Certhia americana
TGGAACAGGAGATTCCCGGGCTGCCCAGCGCTGTTTTGCTTATTGCCGCTTGCTTAATAAAATAATTTTCTTAATTGGCTTGACTCTGTCGGATTGAATTAGACAACTAACTTATAACAAAAGGACACATCAGGTACTGAAAGGGCTGCTTGATAAAAAAAAAAAAAAATGGGGGAGGATGGGCTGAGCCCACAGGACAGAGTGCTGAAAGCAGTTTATGCTATCGATCATCTATGGTTAGTAGGTAATCGTAGTGACCCACAGGAAACACATTATTCAGGTTCGCAGCAAGATTCTGAATTGATACAGCAGCAGCCAAAAGTTTGTTTAAAAAAACCTATGAAAGTGTTGGAGTCTGGAATTATGAGAAATATTTCTTTGCATGTTTAAGAGATTTTAAGATCTCTGACAAACAGTGTTTTTAACCTTTGTTCATGGAAAAAGGGCTTTTAAGCTCTGGAATGAAGCAGAGTTTTCAAGAATGTGTATTAGATAGTAGAAAAATGTGTAGGTGCATCACAGGGTGAGAATTTTAGATATAAGGGGTTTTAGGATGGGAAGCAGGTGAAGACAAGATGGAGAAGTCCACGTGGCTTTTGGGCTTCCTCTTTCTTCCTCATCTGCTCCATGTTCTGCAGTGAGATGGCACGTTATAGTTGGTTTAGAATAGAGTCTAACTTTCTAACATGGATAATAGTTATTGGAGAAGTATTATAAATACTGATTAAGTGGATTGTAGTATAAATGTACACACCACCCTGTGTAGGTGGGATTCGGGGTTTTGTGCCTTGAACTGACCTGCAATGAAGAGCTCTTCTGGTCAGGAACAGAATGTATTGATAAGAAAGAATAAACAATGAATGAGAACAACAGAAGAGATGACTCACGGCCTTTCCTTTGATCTCGGGGCTGGGGGAAAACGACTCTGTTTGCATTCTTGGGTCATGGAAAACAGATGGCGGAGAAAAACACACAAAAATATTTTTTATAAACCCAAGATGAAAGGGTTGTGGGAAGGACCTGCAGAGTTATTAATGTGGGGAAGGGGTTATGCTTGTGTCATTGCAGACAAAGGACCCCGATGGATACCAGCGAAGTGGGTTCATCCCTGGCTTGAGAAGGGCACTCTGATCCCTAATATCACAAATGAACCAACAACCAACATTACCTGAAAATATCACTTGTCCACAGAAATGTGAAGGCTTTTGCTACTCTTGGTTAAGGCTAGAATGTGTGAGGTGTCGATTAGATAGGTGATATCAGTTTAGAGGAAGGAGCTTTCCAAGGTGTAATGAGTGTAGACATCGGCACACCCCAGAATTTAATACCTGGGTAGTGTTATCCCAAGTGACAGGAACAACAGTTAATTCCCCTGAAATCTATAGGGAAGCGTTCAGCTTGTTTGAGTATCGGAAGCAATTGAGGCACGCTATTCAGTGGTATCATAATGACTCCAGAAGCTTGAGCAAAGAGAGAGGGAGAAAAAGATCAAGGCTATTGAATGTGGGAAAGGAATATTTATCCCTAGGACTTGGGGAGTTAGACCTGATCAGTGGGAACAAACGAAGTAGTGGTGGGAAGATAAGAACCAAAGAAGACGGAATAGGACAAGGGCGCAAAGAGCTAGAGGCACAGTCAGTTTAGATTTTGTCCCTGATCTCGTAGGGGAAGGATTTTTCACCAATCCTCAGGATGAAAAATAGTTTTAAACTAGATTTGTGGGGGTTTGGGAGTTTCTATTACTTGTAATATATAGTAGCATCAGTAGTACAGAAGAAGTTAACCCACCAGGATGTAATTGACAGTGTGGCTTGCTTGCGTCAATGTTACTGGGGTGGATTCTTTTTGTTTCTCCTTAGCCATGCCAGGAGATTCTTTCTGTACATGTTTAATTGGTATCCCAATAAGTAATCTTACTGGTTCTGCAAAATGGGTAGGAACCAGAGGAAAGCCATACGTGGAAGCAAACAGATCTGATGCGGAAAATCACTGGTGTAACATAACCAAAGAAAGTAAAAAATTGGACATATGCAAAAAATTGTGGATTTGGCCAAACAGAGAAGGCTTTCAAGCAGGTATGATAACACAGTCACTGAGTGAAAGTGGACTAGAGCCTCAGGAACTAGACCTGTTAGGGTCAGTACTTGGGAATTATTGCTTGTTTTTTAACTTTTTTAAAGCCAAGATCAACTGATATGAGCAACATCCTAGTCCCACATCCCAAAAATAATAGTGTCATCCTTAACCCAAATTCTCCATGGTACAAAAATGTAGCTGAATATTGCCACAATTGGACTTTTCCTGGAAGTGTTGGTGAAAATGGGACTGTAAGAAAGCTACCACCAGGTATTTTTTTAATTTGTGGAGATAGGGCATGGGCCTCTATTCTGAGCAATTCATATGGTGAAACTTGTTATTTAGAAAAACTAGCCATGTTTGCCCCAGCATGCGTGAAATGCTGAATCAGACCATTTGGAGAGCAGGATATAGCAAAAGAACTAAAAGAGCAATCACAAGTTTGAGATCTTATTGTGACAACAAAGTAGTGTTTTGGGGTGCTCCAGTATGAATAATAGCATCAGTTCTTATCCAGGTGTTGCTGCTCCTCAAGCTTTGGCTACGCTTAATAAGTTGGGATGCTGGATGGCCAAACAGCTAAACATAACTTCAGATATTTCAAATCAGATGTTCACTGATGTAGATAGGATTAGACATGGCACACTGCGGAATAGAGCTGCTATAGATTTTTTGTTTTTAGCACATGGGCACAGGTGTGAAGAATTTGAAGAGATGTGTTGTTTGACCCCCTCTGACCATTCTGTATCCATTCAAAAGAAACTCAAACAATTACAAGATAACATGAAAAAGTTGACAAAATGCAAATGACTGGGGTTTGGATGAATGGTTTGAGGGTTGGGGAAATCACTGGATGGTTGAAAGATATTATCACGGGAGCTTTGTTGTTACTATTAGTCATTATTATTCTGCTTTGTATTATTCCGCTTTGTATTATTCCATGCTTAATGAGATTAGTGACCCCCTTGGTGGAAAATACAGTGAAAAGAGTTTTGCTAGTGCAAGAAGAAGAAGGGGGAATTGTTGCAATGTATCTGAACAGCTTAGGCTATGGTGTGCTCCAGTCAAACTGTCTCTAGCTGTTTTTATCTGCACCTCTGGAATTCTTCAAGGTTACTGAAACATAAATTGTGCTAAATTGGGAAAGAAGAAGCTGAGAAACCTAATACCAAGACTACAAGAACTAGATAACGAAGGCCTATGCAGCACTGGACTGTAACCAATCATATTTCCTGAAAGGTGTGCGCACAGCGTGTAAATGGCGCATGAACAAGACAGAGGCAGCAATCACATAATGCGTGATCATGTGTACAGTAGTTTCAGAATGTATAACTAGAGCATAATGCAAACAATAAACTGGCTTCTGCATAATGACATTGATTCGTTGTTCAGTTGACCTGAACTCCTGCATGTTGGCTCCCCTTGGCACTGTGCCTGGCACACAACTCCTGCATACACACACACACACACACACACACACACACACACACACACACACGCTCCTCATATCCTTGCACATACGTGGCCCCTGACACACATATATGCCACATACCCAAGCACACACACACAGACCCTTACACCCCCCTGCCCCCCCTGTTGTGCTGCTAGCACCCCACCACGGCTAGCTGGAAGTCCCTGCTAGTCACATGCATTCCCATGCCTTGCATTTCCTTGCTTTCCCCTCTGTGGCCTTCCTTCAGCCTGCCTTTTCTCCACTGCCTTGCACTGACTTACTCATCCATCCCCAACTGGACATCCTTACCCATTTGTCCATGTCTGGCCTTGCCCTTCCTTCTCCTTCTAGGACTTTGATTGCCTTGTCTTGCAAAGCCAACACTTGCCTTGCCTTGCCCTTGAACCCCTCCCTTGACTTGCATTACCTTCCTCACTCCTCCCCCACCAGGAATTCAAGACCCCTTTTATATGACATTTCATGGCCTTGCCCTGCCCTGTCTACACCTCCTATGACTCTCAAAGTTCTCATGTATCCCCAGTGTTTCAGAATCACATGAGAGGAAGTCCAGGGGAGGACACATGCTGCCACACTCAGCTTTTCTATGGCACCAATTTTTGCATGTCTTGGATTTTGGATGGGCAGTTAACATTTGTCCCTTGGGCTCCAGTACCAGAATAACATCTTTTGCATATGAAGGAAATCAGGTAGGCCAAGTGTTTTAGGTGCAGATTAGAGATGGTCCATGTGAGATCAAGGCTGGACAGAGCAGTCTGTCCTGGCCACTTTTGTATACCACCAATCTTTGAATGTACCTCTCACCTACCTTGCCTTGCCTTGGCAACCCACCAGTTTCCTTGCCTTGCCCTGATAACCCTCTCGAGACTGCATTCCCTTGCCTGCCCATGCCCCACCCTTGACCTGCCTGCTGCTTTCCTCCAGTGTCTTGCCTTGCCTAGCCCTTCCTGTTTCTGCCTGGAATTTGCATCACTGGGATTACTTTCCTATGCCCAGCTATGCCAATAACTTCTGGGCTTCTGGGCCTTCTCTCGCCTATCACTCTATTTGCTTTCCCCTCACTGCTCTGGCCTTACTTAACTCTCCCCTGACTTGCCTACAATTGCCTACACTTGGTTTGCATTGCCTTGCTTACATGGAAAGCAAGGTAAAGAGTGATAGGCAAGGCAAAGTAAAGCAAGGAAGTTGTTGGTAGGGTGAGGCAAGGCAGGTGTAGGGAAGCAAAGTAAGTGTAGTCTAGGAAAATCTAGGCAAGGTACTGAAGGCAGGGCAAGGCCAAGTAACTCAGAGTGCCTTTCCTTGAGAAGCAAAGAATAGTGCCAGTGTTGGTGGAGAAGATGTTAAAGTACCATGGAGAGGTATCGTCCAGCAAGACATTTCTCTCCTGTCCCCTTCTGTGTGGGAGCAATTGTTGGGCACATGCAATACTAGAGGTGGTATGCAACTTTTGCTTGGTAAGTTCCCGAACGAGAATGACAATGCTTTTTCATGGGAAGGAAAGCATGTAACCCCAGTGTTGGAGGTGCAGAGAAGGTGAAGGGTGGCAGCAGCAACTTTCAGTCCTGGCATATTTGGTATTGAAGCACTGCCTCAATTTGTAAAATTGTGGAGTCAGTATTTGTGAGGACTGGATCAGATGGGATGGATAATGATTTGGCCCAGGCTCTGTATTCAGACAGTATTAACATGAGGTCATGGGAAAAGAGATACTGAAAGAAGGTTACCCAGGAGTGGGTCAGGTCTCAAGTTCTACCTCTCTGTTAGTTTGGAATGGCCTGGTCCCTGTCCTGGGTACAGGATTGGAAACCTGCCCTCAGGCCGCAAAAGCAGCTCCCTGTGCCATCTGATGATGTCACTGCATGGATTGCCCCCTCTGCCCCTCAGCTTTCCCTCCCGGCGGCAGTGAACACCCCGCCTCTTCCCCTGCTGACGGTGGAAGTTGTGGCTGCTGCTGAACAGGCAGCAGTGGCGGTGCTGGCAGCTGCGTGGACAGGTTAGAACACGGTGACGGTAGAGATGCTGCAGGGGGCGTGATTTCTTTAACCCCTCAGTCTGTTCCGCCTGTGCAGGCGGCGGTACCAACACTCTCCTCCGTCAATACAAGGGTAACACCAGGACCTGCTTCGCTCCCAACACTGCAGCTTGCTCAGCCCACCCCGCCCGTTTAGGGGGTGGTGATGACACCTCCCTTAGTGGCTCTGGGGGTGGTACCAGTTGTTGCTTCACCACTAACGTCACAACCCTCCCCGTCCATTCTGGGGGTGGTGCCAATGCTCTCCTCTGTCGATAAGGGGGTAGTGCCGGGACCTGCTTTGCTCCCAACACCACAGCTCACTCAGCCTGCCCAGGCGGTGGTGCCAATGACTCCCTCATGACACCTCAGGGGGTGGTGTTGGTTGCTGCCTTGCATCCAGCGTCAGCTCCTGCCCTGCCCGCAGGGAGGGGGGCTGCTGCCCTGCTATCTGCAGGCGGGCCCCCCCATCAGTGACTTTAGCTGTCACATCTTCATCCATCAGCTGAGCACCATTTCCACCGGATCCATCTTCGCCCGACATCATCGATACCAGAGATGACCAACGATCTTCCTTTCATGCCTCTGTGTCATGGGGTCGACACTGTGGTGCACCTTCGATCTCTCCCCGGAGTCACCTTTGGACACACCCTCCATGTTTGGTCACTGTTAGACTGAAAAATATTTGTAGTTTCTTGGAGGCAGTCAAGCAATGGCCTTTGCAACAAGGGGACTGGGACTTGTTGGAGCAACTGGGAAGGCCTTGGGGTGGTGTCCAAAGTGAGGAAGGGGTAGAAGACAGCATTCAGATGAATGATTGTGGGTCTGATTCAGCCTTTGGGGAAGGGACACAGCAAAGCTGTGGAAGTGAGGCTCAGCCAAAGGGGGAGGCTCAGGCCATTCCTATTTTCAAAGCTGTCTCTAATACAGGGAAGCATGATAGACATGAGGTAATTGCCTGGCGTGCAGTCCAAGATTTGCAAGATAAAGTTGCACAATATGGGCTTGGTTCTACACAGGTGATGCAAATCATCAGAGTATTGAATACAGATTTGCTAGCCCCATATGACATTAAGCATATAGCCCAAGTGTTGTTTCAACCTGTGCAATTCAAAGTGTTTGAAGATAATTGGAGACAGATGGCTGACAGAGTAGCTCTTGAAAATATGCAGCACCCTCAGATGGATCCCAGGTTTGGCGTGGGAACCAATGCCCTTATGAGTCAGAAGGCTTTTGCTAATCCTGATCTTCAGGCTATCTAGGACCCTCTGGTTCTTGAACAGTGTCAAAAAATAGGCTTTGCAGCATTGGTGAAAACTATAGAAGCAGCTGCTCCCAAGCTGAGATATGTAAAAATAACTAAGGGTCTCCGACAAACATTCTTGCCATTCATAGAGAAAGTGACAGCAGCCTTGGAAAAGCAGGTAGAGGATGAGTGTTGCAATACGACACGAATGAACACACACACACACACAACACCTTTCCTCGAGCAAGGCAGAAGAAGAAGAGGAAGTTTATTATAAAACTCTGATTTATATAGATTACACACATTGTCCCTTGATTAGTCTAACAGGTGATCTCCTCTGAGACCACACTGGTCAAACCATAGGTCCATCAACTCTCACTTCCTTTTTAGAAAGGAATGTAAGCAATCGTTTACAGAGATGTGTGTGTGTGAATCTGACTCCAGAAATTCAAAACATCAGAAGGCTAGATGAAACATGCAAAAGCAAGGGCGACAGATGAGCATCTGAGACAACTGTTGTGTAAACAGTTGGCAAGAGATAACGCAAATCACGACTGTAAAAAGATTATACAGGCTCTGCCAGGAGACCCATCAGTGATTGAAATGATCCAGGCATGTGCAAATGTAGGTTCCATTGACCATGAGGCCTCTACTCAAGGGGCTGCCATATGGCGCCAGCGAACAGCCTCAGGGGAGGGACAACAGAAACAGGGGAAAAACAAGGGGAAAAAAAAAAAGCAGAAACTACAGCAATAAAAGGCTGAGACAGCCTCATTACTATGTGCCAGGTGTGCAAGACCAGATCATTATGCAAGTCAATGCAAGGCTAAGACACATGCTAATGGACAGTGCTTGTCAGGTCCAGGAAATGGGCAGACAAATCCCAAGGGGTACAGCTTGTTCAGATACAAGCAGTGCTTCACAGCACTGGCACAGGATTGCTCAGCTGGTTTACAGGTGGCACCCACAGCTCAGCCGGGTTGGATGTACACACCGCAACAACAGTAATCCTAGACTCTAACAATGTACATAAGATTCCCTTGGATGCCTCTGGACCTTTAGGCCAAGGGCTGAGTGCACTGCTTGTGGGAAGATCTAGTGCCACTCTCCAAGGAATCTTTGCACATCCAGGAGTCATTGATTTTGACTTTACAGGTCAGATCTGTGCTTTAGTTTCCATGCCTTCCCTCCCATCACTATCCCAGCAGGAACTCAAATTGCTCAGCTTGTGCCTTTTTGCTCATGTTTCCCCAGGACTGATCAGTGAGATCGTAAAGACAGTGGCTTTGGATTCACAGGACCGCCACAAGTCTTTTGCACCATGAATATCTCTGATCAGCTACCACAGATGTTGTGTGCTCTGGTTTTATCTGGCACCAGCCCACCTCAGATTCAGCTCAGAGGTTTTATTGACATGGGGGAGGATGTGATGGAGATCTCCCTTTCTGCATGGCCTCCCACTTGGCTGATGGCCCCACTTGGTCAGGCCATTGAAGGCTTGGGGAGCCCAACACAGTCCTTTGTTAGTCAACGGCCTTGGTTGATCAAAAAAGGGCAGACAGCCTCAGTCCGACCCTACATTACCGCAGCTCCAATCAACCTCTGGGGGTGGGATGTCTTGGCAGCCTAGGGAGTGCGAATTGAAACAAATTTTTAACTGGGGCCATTGCAATGAAGGGCGCAAAATATCCTATGCCACCTTTACAATGGCTGGTCAATACATCTATTTGGCAAACCCAGTGGCCCCTGACAAAAGACAAATTGATTGCCTTTCGCCAATTGGTCCAAGAACAGTTGCAACAGAGACACATTGAACATTCTACTAGTCCCTGGAATATCCCTGTTTTTGTCATAAAGAAAAAATCTGGGAAATGGAGATTGTTACAGGATCTCAGGAAAATTAATGCAGTGATGGAAAGTGTGGAAGAAGAGTTAGAGAATAAGGGACATGTGAATCTACATCAATTTGCAAGTTTAGAGTTAGCAAAGTTTAAGACTCAGCTAAGCTGACAAGGTCACCGTGCTCTTGTAGGAGAGCATTATAACAACAAGGAAGTTTTGTAGCTGATAAAGGGGGAAAGGAATGTTAACACTGATCCACAAGTGTAAGAAACTAAGAGGAGTTAATGTTTCTGTGAGTAGCAAATGATTAGCCTGCTTTTGCACTACGTATGAGCTTCATTATGAATTGTATAAAAGACATAACTAACGGAATAAAGTTGAGACTTACTGATCTCTCATATTGAGAGCAGTCTGTCTCCCGCTGACCCCAACAAATGGCGCCCGATCAGCAGGGACCTGAGAGGACCTGCAAGACTTAGTGGCCATGAAGCCACAGGAGAGAGAAGCCACAGGGGTCCGTGCAGGTGTTCAGGTCTTCTGGCGGCATAGACGGTGATAAGCAGACGATAGAATCTGCCGCACCCCAGGCGACCTCAGCGGAGAGTCCTAGCCAATATGTGCTACCGAAACCTCGCAAAACTGCAACAGTGCTGATGGTATCAATGAAGAGGCAAGCAGCAGGTGATTTACTTACTTGCTTCCCAGAGAAGCGTTAGATTAAGAGAATAAATCTTCGTAAGGAGCTCCCTAATCCTTTCACGTATAAGACTTTTACATTTTGTGCCTTGAGCTGACCTGCTATGAAGAACTCTGCAGAACTCTGGCTAGAAAAAGCAAAACTTTACATTCTCGAGTGACAGAAGAAAAACAGCCAGAGAAAAAGACTGAAAAAATAGGAAAGGACTCTAAAACTCTGCATAAGAAAAGTGCTATAAACTTGACCGAGAGAAGAGGAAACCGAAGGCGCCTCGGGAACTCCTCCATTTGGACCTGCAGGACGGGACCAGGAAAGCTACCGGAGAGATTTTACAGACACATATATGGGTGAGATGGTTCAGACATAAGATCACACAAAAGGCTTGTTCTCACAGAACAGCTGGGCATTTTCACAGCAAGCCCACAAGATACAGCGGCCTTGAAGTTACTGTCTTAACAGCAGACAGAAGAACTCCCACCAGAGTAGGGGGGGAGGGGAAAGATCACTCCTGAAAAGTTAGGAGAGACAAAAAACCTTAAGCCTCGGGGGTGCAGGGGATACGTTGCCTTTGCCCACCCCGGGCGGGGAGCACCGCGAGAGCCACAGCGGCTGCCGGGGGCAGATGGCGGGGGACCGGCGCGGAGATGCGCGGCGCAGCAGTGACCGGGGCGGCGGCGGGCGTGCGCGGTAGCGGTGGCCCGCGCCGGGACCGCGGCAAGCGGCGGCAGAACGGTGCCGGTAACCAACAACGCGGGCAGCACATGCGTCCGGCACGGACGGGCACAAGAGGCGCGGCGGGGAGCGGAGTGCAGCGCGTGTGACTGGTGCAGGCGCGGCGGCTACAGAAAAAGGAAAGAAAGCAGTGAGAAACGCAGTGACCGCGGGGGCACGGGTACCCCCCTCCTCCGCAGACACGGCGGGGCTCAGAGAAAAGCGAGAAAGTGCTTATCTCGTGTGCAAACATTGGCAGAGCCGTCCCAAAGCAGGAGCCGGGGGCGGGCCGTTGCCAGAGCAGAAGTTTTTTTTTTCATGTCTCCAAGGAGACGGGGACGGGGAGTGGCCAGGACTCAAAACACCAACGAGTTACGGTTGTCATAGAAACCACAGCGTTGCACAGCAGCGCCACCAGTGGTGGAACAGAAACATTGCAGCATTTTAGTCAATTTCATTTCAGATAATAACCTGGGGAAGAGAGTGTGTTTGTATCTTAACAGGTGCAGAACAGAAAATGAATTTGAACAAAAAGCATGAAACTTTGCTGAAAAAGAAACAGATGAGAAACAACCCCAAGAGAATAGAGACAAGAGCATGCAAATGTGAACCATACTGGTGCTGACATCACAGACTTTGGCCATCTTTTATATAAAGGACTGTAAACTGAATTTTATATAAAAATGCAATACAAATTGTTTTGTAAATCACAGAAATTACTCTACTGATCACAACATCCAAACAAGTTCCATTGCAATTGCTAAAAAAAAGTGTTGCTCATTTCTGAGGACAAATTTGGCTTGTCATTCCTCAGATGTTAAAGGTAATACAATGCAATATTAAAAATAAAAACATCAAAGCAAAAGATCTGTTGATTAACATAATCAAAATTAGAGTGATAATTTTATCACATAGAAAAATAAAAAATCCATAATTGTTCTTCTAACAAATGCAATGGCAAGAGCAGTGCTGAAACAATTGGATGCTGTGTTCAACCAATTTGAGATTTTCATACACATGGAAAAAGTTTCTAAAATTAAGTTTGTATGTATTAATAGATATTGTAATTATTTTAATGTTTTATATCTCTTGTAAAGTAGCATATTATAATTAGCTTAAAATAGAGTTTAACCTTTTAATAAAGATAATAGTTATTAAAGTAAAATTTAATTAAGTAAGGCATAAAATAGTAAAGCATTTATCCTTTTATTGATAATAGAGAGTTGAATAATTTTAAAATGTATAACACGTAAAATTAGCAATGCTATGATAGTTGCCCAAAAAGAAAACAAGGGAATTGTGGAAGAAGAGTTAGAGAATAAGGGACATGTGAATCTACATCAATTTGCAAGTGTAGAGTTAGCAAAGTTTAAGACTCAGCTAAGCTGACAAGGTCACCGTGCCTTTGTAGGAGAGCGTTATAAC
The DNA here is from genome assembly GCA_018697195.1 of Certhia americana. Classification (NCBI taxonomy): domain Eukaryota; kingdom Metazoa; phylum Chordata; class Aves; order Passeriformes; family Certhiidae; genus Certhia; species Certhia americana. The sequence continues at coordinate 15,604,274 of JAGMWU010000027.1, forward strand.
AACAAGGAAGTTTTGTAGCTGATAAAGGGGGAAAGGAATGTTAACACTGATCCACAAGTGTAAGAAACTAAGAGGAGTTAACGTTTCTGTGAGTAGTGAATGATTAGCTTGCTTTTGCACTACGTATGAGCTTCATTATGAATTGTATAAAAGACATAACTAATGGAATAAAGTTGAGACTTACTGATCTCTCATATTGAGAGCAGTCTGTCTCCCGCTGACCCCAACAGAAAGGATGGGGGCACTGCAACCAGGTATGCCCTCGCCCACCATGCTCCCTGCAAGGTGCGGCATCTTGATCATTGATTTGAAGGTTTGTTTTTTCACAATTCCTTTGTGCCCTGCTGACAGGCCAAAATTTGCCTTTACTGTGACTGCAATTAACAATGCTGAGCCTGGGCAGTGATATCAATGGAAATTTTGCCACAGGGCTGTCGCAACAGCCCAACTATTTGTCAATGATACATGGCTCAGGCCTTGTCTGGACTTTGCAAGCAGTTTCCTAACTCGTATTGATATCATTACATGGACAGCATCCTGGTGGCAGCTTCTACCCAGAATGAGTTGCTGAGGATACAGCCTCAGCTGTTTGCTACCTTGTGCTGTTATGTACTGCAAGTGGCCCCAGAAAAAGTCCAGTAGCACCCTTCTTGGAAATATTTGGGGGTCAAAATTTTGGACCAAACCATTCACCATCAAGAGGTGCAATTCATGGATCCTGTTAAGACTCTGAATGATGCCCAGATATTGCTGGGTGTTATCGGTTGGTTACGTCCTTATTTAGGGCTGACCATGGCACAGTTGTCCCCATTTTTTGACATTCTAAAGGAGGACTCTGACCTGAATTCACCTTGGAGATTGACCCCTGAGGCGCAGCAAGCTCTGGAGGAGGTGCAGCAAGCCTTTTCTGCTCATCAGGTATATCAAGTAGATCCTTTCATTGACATCACTGTTTTTATCATCAGTCCAGACTTACCTCATGCAGTTTTCGTTGGCCAATGAAGTGATAAATGGTATGATCCCTTGCACATTTCCGAATGGGTCTTTTTGCCACATCAGCCAAAAAAGACAGCACCCACGGTGTTTGAATTGTTTGCTCAATTGATAATCAAATGCCATCAGGGATGTTAACAATTGATGGCATCTGATCCTGCAAAAATTATTCTTCCTATAGAGCGGGAGTCCTTTGAATGGAGCTTTATTAATAGTGCTCTTTTACAAAGTGCATTGCAAAACTTTTCAGGGCAGATTGCCTATCATCTGCTCAGCCATAAGCCATTGCAAATGGCAAAAAACCCCAAGCTGTTGTTGTGACCCAAGAATAGTCAGGTGCCGGTGCAAGGTCCCACTGCCTTTACTGATGGGTCAGGCAAAACAGGGAAAGCCATTGTTACCTGGGAGGATGAATCTGGATGGCAAGTGTTGGAAGGCCATGAATCAGGCTCGGCTCAAATGGTTAAATTGTAGGCTGTCGCCATGGCATTCCAAAGATTCTCTCAGGTACCTTTGAATTTGGTCACTGACTCTGCTTATGTTGCAGACATAACTCAAAGTTTGGATTTCTGTCTTCTGAAGAAAGTCAACAATGCAGCTTTGTTTCAGCTGTTGAAAACCTTATGGTGTGCAATTCAGACCTGAGTTCATTCATATTATATTCTACACATAAGCCATACAAATTTGTCAGGTTTCCTAGGCAGAAGGTCATGCCAGAGATGATAGGTTAGCTAACCCTGGATGGGTTGCACCTCAGCCTGACAAGATTGCACAAGCCAGAGCGTCACATGATTTTTTCCATCAGAGTGCACATACTTTGCAAAAACAATTTCAGTTAACGGTAACTGAGGCTCGTTACACTGTCACTTCATGTGCTGACTGTCATGGACTTGCTGCACCTTTACCAGCCGGGGTGAGCCCCAGAGGCCTGAAGGCCCTGCAGCTTTGGCAAACAGATGTTACCCACATTGCTGAGTTCGGCAGGCTTAAGTATGTGCATGTGTCTATTGATACTTTCTCTTCCACCACGTGGGCATCTGCTCATACAGGAGAAAATGGTCCTGATGTGATTGTCCATTGGAGGATGTCTTTTGCGGTTTTGGGCATTCCTTCTGCTGTGAAAACTGACTATGGCCCTGTTTATGTCTCACAAAAGATGTGGCAATTTTTGCATTTGTGGGGAGTTTCCCATAACCTTGGCATTCCACATTCCCCAACAGGTCAAGCCATTGTTGAACACGCTCATGGTACCCTAAAGTGTGTTTTGGACAAACAGAAAAAGGGAATGAATGCCTGGAGAAACTCCACACAGTCGATTGGAAAAAACTCTGTATACAATCAATCACCTTACAGTGCCATCAAATTCAAACAACCCTATCATTGTAAATCACTTTGCCTTGTTACAGGCTTCAGACGAGATACGCATACCCCAAGCGAAGGTTTGGATACGTGACCTAACCATGAATAAGCCCTCGACCCACACAGTTGTGAAGGCAGCTACCAGGCCTTGTGGCCTTTGATGCTGCCTTCTGCCCACATAGCAGCTCTGATGCATTAAAATCTACCTTTGGCTACTACATTGGACCCATCCCATTTTTATAGCCCCACTCCCCCAGCCAAACCGGGTCAGAAGTAGCAGGAGAAACCCTTCCCCCCAGACTGCTACAGGTATCCATCTTTGAAAGGTGGTCTCCTGAAAGATTAAATTTGGCATGTGGTTTCCACTTCTCAGAGGTGGCCTTCTGAAATTTTTGCAGCACACATCTTTTGGACAAGGTAAGCAGCTATGCTGAGTCTTGGTGTGCAGCTGATCAAGTGCCCCAGGCAGGTAATGCCCAGTAACAGTGTTCTGGCACCTTTGTATGGGATCAGTTCCTGGATGTTTTGTATTTTGGAGGAGGAAATTCCATTAAAAGAAATGGCTTAGAGTCCCTCTGTCTGACAAAGAAAGCAAGTTTGGATGTGCACTTTAGGTGATCTTTGTGAATTTAAAGGCTTTTCTCAATAGGTAGTTCTCTGGGTTAGAGCTGTTGAACTGTCAGGAATGCAGATGCCAAGCTGTTGAGCTTTTTGTCCTGGTAGCTTTAGTGTGTCAGCAGTCCCTGGGGCTGTTCCATTTGGATCCTCACTCAGTGAGACTGAAGGCTTAGGACAGTACTTGGAGCTGAGAAGGAAACTACCAATAGCAGGGTGTGTTCTGGTAGCTTGATGGGTGTAGTTGAAGTTGTAGGTAGCAAGAGATTTCTCAGCTGGCACTTTTGTGAGCTCTGGTTTTGCGAGATGTTTTCTGGTTTGTGGCCAGACTCTCCAAGGGTTAAAATATTTGTTAGGGCAGTGGAGTTTGTGTTGCTGCTTGAGTATAATGCAAAGAAGAGTATGCACTTGGAAGGGGAAGATCAGTGAAATCTTTTTGTCCTGACACAGTTGATTTGAGAGCAGGGACATTTCTAACTAGGCTCTGCACCTGGGGTGGTCTTGAGCTGGGTGAGATTTCCTTCTTTTTTGAGTCGACAGCGTCATTGTGTGGTTGTTTTAATGAGCACTGACAGTGCCCAGGAAAAAGCCAAGCACTTTTCTAGCCTGGCCCTATTTGCGTGGGAGCAGTTCGTGGAAGAGCACTGCTGTGGATCCTGGCTTTTGCAGATTAACAGATTGTGATCTTGCATGTAGCGGTGAAGGAAGAGGAATCTTTTCATTGAAGGCTGTGCAGATTATAGGCCACAAAAGAAAAGACAATTCCAGCACCACCTCTTGCTTTTAGAACCTTTTCTGTGTTCAACGTGTAAGTTGCACCCACTAAACAGCATCAAAATCCGTGGAGATATTCACTTTCTCTCAAGCTCTGTGGACCATCTTATCCTCTCACTCTTGCAGGTCTCAAACTCCTTCAAAATGTCCAGCAGCTGCTTTCAAAGAGAAAGTCCGAGAACAAAAATCCAGGGCCAATCTTCACCTTCCCTTTGAAGTCTGTAAGCTAGATGAAACACACTAGTGATTTGCACTTTCCTTCTCAACTATATATATAGCATCATCACATTCTCTCAAAGTGGCAGAGTCCATCCTTCTAGTGAAGCGATTCCAGCTGCAGATCAGACTGAGAGATGTGCTAGGACAGAAAACATTTGCTGACCTTCCCTCTTCCCTGTAAAAACTAATACTTGCGGTGCAAACACTTCCACACAACACCTTCAGTGTCATCGAGTCGAAGAAGCTAGAACTCACACAGATGGAAGTGTCAGGTCAGTAGATGTTCTTAAAGAACCCCTCTCTAAGTAGCATTTAAATAGGCACAACACAGTGCAGCTCTGTGCTTTCCTTCTCAGATAGACATGCCATCACATTTTTCACTTTTGCAGCTTCATTGATAACTTCCAGCAGCTACTTTCATAGGAAAAGGCTCTAGAAGTAAAAGCCAGTGCTGGGATGCACCTTCGCCAAGCCGCACGTAAGCCGCATCAAACACCAGTGACAGTGCACTCTGTACTTCCCTTCCCCACTGCATCTACCTTTGTATTCTCTGTATCTTGGAGCCTAAAGGTAAGCACACTTGTTTCCTCAGAGGGCTGGAAGAGAAATAGATAGCAGCATAGGTAGCTCTCATTGAACTTCCTGCTTGTGACTGCCAACATAAATTCAGCCAGCAAGTAGGTGGCAGCCATGCGCCTTATGCAGTCTGTATGCTGTGCACACAATCATAGTGCTCTGCTTCTTTGCTGTCACATTTTCATTCTCCTGTCGGTCAATAGTCATCTACTTCTCACATAGAACCACTGTACTGGCAGTGAAGTGCTTCAGCACACTGCTTCTGCCAAAACATGCCTGGGCCATGCACTTTCCTTCTCTGTGCTATTTAGCACCACGTTCTGCCTGACTTGTATTCTGAACATAAACAGAAAAATTTTCGGCTACATCTTGCACAAATTTAATTTTCTTAAAATTTTAACTGAGAAGTGGGCTTCACTTCTCATAATTGGGAGCTCGTCTGGGATGGATGCTGCTTCTCCGTGGCCCTAGGAGATTTCAAGCCAGAGGCACGCCAAGCTGATTTCAGTGGCTCAATCAGCTTCTTCTGGCATCATCAGCAATTCCAGGCTGACACCCCATGAACAAGAAGGGACTCATAAAGCAAAATAAAGGGGGAAGGATAAAGGGTCCCTGAGAAACCATGGTAACTGGGCCACAATTCTTGCACATGAAGACCTGGACAGGAAAAGGGACTGTAAGTACTGTGCGGGGGGCAGTGTACGGGGGATTGACTGGTGTGCATGTGAAACACGGACTGGACAGTCTAGACCTGTGGAGTGAGTGCAAAAACTTTCTAGCTGTGGTTCTGTGTCTCCACAAGGAGACCAGCTGGCAAAGAGATGAACCAAAAGGCAAAGACTGAGTGATCCCCTGGGGTATCTGCGATAGGGTCCCAGGGAGGGGTTGGACCACTAAGATAGAGAAAGGAGAGGGAGCAATTTCCTAGGCAGCCCACTAGGAAATAGGGAACGGGAATAAAGGTCCCCAATTTCAAAAGGTTGCCAGATTGAGGGTTGGGGTCCATGAAGGCTGGAAAAATTCCTCCAGATGGGAAGTGTGGATTTGAAGGTTACAAAAATATCCTATATCCAAGAGCATCTGCAGCTGGCCAATAACATTTGAGATATTGATCATATACCCTAAATTAGAGTATTTTTACTTGATAAGTAATACCCGTAAGTGAAGGTTAACAAGTGATTTGAAAATAAAGGTACCTTATTGTTGTGTTGTCATTCTGTTATTATAGTGGAGTGAGTGAGTGAGTGAGTGAGTGAGTGAGTGAGTGAGTGAGTGAGTGAGTGAGAGTGAGATGTGATGTGGACATGGGGCAACTGCAGGGTAAGTACAAGGCCGTGTCTGCTTTTCCTTGGCCTGGCAATGGGAACAGCTGAAGAGGGGCAGAGCAAATGACTGTGGGTTAATGTGTAGGTTATGTAAGTTGCTGGTTTGGAGTTCAGCCTTTGTGTCTGAAAGGAGGTGGATTGTGTTGCTGGAGAGGAAAGATTTTCTGTGCTTAGTGTGGGAAACAACTGTGAGGAGTAGATGGTGTCCAAGCTGCTGGAAGAGTGAATTAGAGCAAAGGAATAGGGATCAGGGATGAGCAGGTATGGTCCCAGGAAGATGGGACAAGGAACAAGTAAGTCAGGTCCAAGGAAGAAGGGCAGTAAAAGGGCGCCGGCAGACATACCCCAGGACAGTCCCCTAGGAATTAAGTTAACTAACTGGGATAGTAATCCATGTACAAAAGGAAAAGATAAAGTCAGAATGATTCAGTATTGCCTGATAGAGTGGATGAAAAAAGAAATAAGATCTGATCATGTCTACTGGCCTAGGTACGGATCCTTTGAGGGTTGGATTTGTCAAGCTTTAAACATATTTGTAAATGCAAAAGAACCTCTCAATCCTGAGGAAAGTGAATATGCCTTCTTCTGGACTGGAGAAATTTGGCCCCAGAAGATAAATGTTTTTAAGGTTTCATAAGCCTCAGAGACAGAGCAAGAAGAAGAAAAGAAGGAAAAGAGGTGGGAACCACTAGAGGCATTACCCCCTCCATACCCTCCTGCTGGTCCAGTGGCCCCTGCTGCTTCACCAGCTCCCCCCTCACTGGTGGGGGACCATACTACCATACCAAAACACTGGGGGAAGTTCAGTAAAAACTCGAGGGCTGCTCCATAAGTCTTCCCCTGCCACCACCCCACAGCAAGGGAAAAAGGCCTTTCCTAAGGTCATGATGAGTGAGGGACAGAAAGGCTGGTCTGATTTGGAAAGAGATCAAGAAGTCAGCTTATTTCCTTTAAGGGAAGTGCCTATGGGGGGGGCGGGGGGGGGGGGGGGGAATAGGATTTGTAAATGCTCCTTTGACTTTTTTGTAAGTCAGAAATTTTAAAAAGGAAATTAAAGGGTTATTAGAAGATCCCATAGGTTTAGCTGAACAACTGGACCAATTTTTAGGCCCCGACATTTTTACTTGGGAAGAAATGCAGTCAATAATGGGTATTATATTTTCCCAAGAGGAGAAGCAGATGATTAGAGCTGTTGGAATGAGAATTTGGGAAAGACAAAATCAACAGGGTCTGCCAGGGGACCAGAAAATGCCAATAGTATCTCCTAATTGGAATCACAGTGATGCAGCAGGACAAGGAAATATGAATGATTATCATAATCTGACAATCAAAGGGATAAAAGAGGCAGCACCCCAAGGGCAAAATGTTAGCAAAGCTTTTGATGGGCAGCAAGGAAAGGAAGAAACTCCAGTTGAATAGCTAAAGAGGCTCTGGAAAAACATATGGCAGTACTCCAGGACAGTCCCTGATAGTATGGCAGCCCTATTAAAAGTTCACTTTGTCACGTGTGCCTGGCCAGATATTAGGAAAAAAGTTGGAAAAAAATTGACGAATGGCAAGATAAGGGTTTAAATGAATTATTGAAAGAAGCTCAAAAAGTTTATGTGCAGAGGGATGAAGAAAAAGTCAAGGAAAAAGCTAAAATTATGGGAGCCACCATGTGAGAAAGTGACCCCTTGAGGAATCTGCAGCCCCCAGGTACTATTCCCAGATATTTGGATTTTAGAGATAAGGAAAGGGCAATAAACAGGGCTCCTTTATGATCAAGGTCTCAGGAGCAAACTTGAAATGCCTGTTTTTATTGTGGAAAAGAGGAACACTATAAGAGAGATTGACCTTGCCGGAACAAGGAACTGAAAGTATTCAAAGAGGTACACTCAGAAGAATTAACAGATTAGAGATGTCAGGGGCTCTATTTCCTGGGGGATAAATACCACCTAGAGCTTTTGATAACTTCAAAAGTAGGCCCTTGGAGGAGGCGTTAGAATTTATAGTTGATACTGGATCAGAAAGAACTTGTGTAGTTACTGCTTCAAAGAGGTGTGAAATAAGCAAAGACACTATAAAAGTAACGGGAGCTAAAGGGGAGGGGTTTAAGCTTCCTGTAATCAAAAACATAGCAATTGAAGGGGAAACTAGAATAGGGGTGGGAGATGTCTTCATAGTCCCTGGAGCAGGTTGCAATTTATTGAGGAGAGACTTGTAGGTACAATTAGGAATAAGGGTTATACCTGAAGAAGGGAAAATGATAGCCAAAGTGATAAAACCATGCTGAAAAGATGAGGAAAGGATTAACAAGGAAGTTTGGACTGGAGAAGGAAATAGGGAAGTGTATTTGTTTTGGTTTAAGGTGTTGGGGTCAGCGGGAGACAGACGGCTCTCAATATGAGAGATCAATGTCTCAACTTTATTCCATTAGTTATGTCTTTTATACAATTCATAATGAAGCTCATATGTAGTGCAAAAGCAGGCTAATCATTGGCTACTTACAGAAATGTTAACTCCTCTTAGTTTATCACACTTGTGGATCAGTGTTAACATTCCTTTCCCTCTTTATCAGCTACAATATTCCGTTGCTGTTATAACATTTTTTTACAAGGACATAGTGTCTTTGTCAGCTAAGCTAAGTATTAAACTTTGCTAACTCTGCACCTGCAAACTGATGTGGATTTACATGTCCCTTATTCTTTAACCATTCTTCCACAATTCCCCTGTTTTCTTTTTGGGTAACCATCATAGCATTGCTAATTTTGCGTGTTATACATCCTAAAATTATTTGACTCTCTATTATTAATAAAAGGATAATGCTTAACTATCTTATGCTTTTCTTAATTAAATTTTACTCTAATAACTATTATCTGTGTTAAAAGGTTAAACTATTTTAAACTAACTATAATGTGCTACTTCACAGCAGATATAAAACATTAAAAGAATTACAATATCTATTAATACATACAAACTTAATTTCAAAAACTTTTTCTATGTGTATGGAAAAACTCAATTCATTGAACACATCTTCTAATTGTTCTAACACTGCTTCTGTCATTGTATTTGGTAGAAGAACAATTATGAATTTTTTCTATTTTTCTATGTGATAAAATTATCACTCTAATTTTGATTATGCCAATTAACAGATTTTTTTGTTTTTACGTTTTCATTTTCAATATTGTATTGGATTGCCTTTAACATTTGAGGAATGACAAGTTAAATTTGTCTTTAGAAATGAGCAATACTTCTTTTTGGCAACTGCAATGGAACTTGTTTGGATGTTGTGATCAGTAGAGTGGGTTTTGTGATTTACAAAACAACTTGTATCACATTTTTATATAAAATTCAGTTCACAGTCTTTTATATAAAAGATGACCAAAGTCTGTGATGTCAGCAGCAGTATGGTTCACGTTTGCATGCTCTTGTTTCTTTTCTTGGGGTTGTCTCTTGTTTGTTTCTTTTTTAGCAAAGTTTCATGCTTTTTGTTCAAATCCATTTTTTGTTCTGCACCTGTTAAGATACAAACGCACTCTCCCGGTTATTTTCTGAAGTGAACTTTTACTAAAATGCTGCAATGTTGCAATTCTACCACTGATGGCGCTGCTGTGCAACGCCGTGGTTTCCATGACAACCGCAACTCATTGGTGTTCTGAGTCCTGGCCACTCCCTGTCCCCGTCTCCTTGGAGACGTGAAAAAAACCTAAAAAAACTTCTGCTACGGTCACCGCGTTTTTCTGTGCTTTTTCTCCTTTTCTCTGTGCGCGGCTGGCTGTGTAGCCGCTGCGCCTGCACCTGTCACGCGCGCTGCCTGCACCGCGTCGCTGCCGCCACTGCGCACGCCTGGCGCGGCCCCGGTCCCCGCCGCGCCGCTTGTGCCCGTCCGTGCTGGACGCACGCGCGTGCCCGCGTTGTTGGTCACTTGTGCCTCGCAGCCGCCGCTTGCCGCGGTCCCGGCGCGCGCCGCTGCCACCGCGCACGCTCGGCGCGGCCCCGGTCACTGCTGCGCTGCACGTCCTCGTGCCGGCCCCCGCGGTCTGCCCCTGGGCAGCCGCTGTAGCCCCCGCGGTGTTCCCTGCCCAAGGTGGGCAAAGGCAACGTATCCCCTGCACCCCCCAAGCTGAAGTTTTTTTCCTTTCCTCATAACTTTTGGAGTGATCTTACCCCTCCCCCCCCCCCCCCCCCCCCCCCCCCGCTCTGGTGGGAGTTCTGCTG
>JAGMWU010000027.1:15614734-15647424 GCA_018697195.1 Certhia americana
CAGCTGTTCTGTGAGAACAAGCCTTTTGTGTGATCTTATGTCTGAACTGTCTTACCCACATATGTGTCTGCAAAATTGATCTGGTAGCTTTCTTGGTCCCGTCCTGCAGGCCTGCAGGTCTAAGTGGAGGAGTTCCCAAGGCACCTTGGGTTTCTTCTTCTCTCGGTCGAGTTTACAGCACATTTCCTATGCAGAGTTTTAGAGTCCTTTCTTATTTTTTCATTCTTTTTCTTTGGCTGATTTTCTTCTTTCACTTAAGAATGTAAAGTTTTGTTTTCTCCAGCTAGAGGTCTGCAGAGTTCTTTATAGCAGGTCAGCTTAAGGCACAAAATGTAAAAGTCTCATACATGAAAAAAATAGGGATCTCCTTATGAAGATGTATTCTCTTAATCTAATGCTTCTCTGGGAAGCAAGTAAATAAATCATATGCTGCTTGCCTCTTCCTTGATACCATCAGTGCTGTTGCAGCTTTGCAAGGTTTCGGCAGCACGTATTGGCCTAGGACTCTCCGCTGAGGTCGCCTGGGGTGCGGCAGATTCTATCGTCTGCTTATCACCATCTTCACTACCAGAAGACCTGAACACCTGCGCGGACCCCTGTGGCTTCTCTCTCCTGTGGCTTCATGGCCACTAAGTCTTGCAGGTCTTCTCAGGTCCCTGTTCGGGCGCCATTTGTTGGGGTCAGCGGGAGACAGACGGCTCTCAATATGAGAGATCAGTAAGTCTCAACTTTATTCCGTTAGTTATGTCTTTTATACAATTCATAATGAAGCTCATACGTAGTGCAAAAGCAGGCTAATCATTGGCTACTTACAGAAATGTTAACTCCTCTTAGTTTATCACACTTGTGGATCAGTGTTAACATTCCTTTCCCTCTTTATCAGCTACAATATTCCGTTGTTGTTATAACGCTCTTTTACAAGGACATAGTGTCTTTGTCAGCTAAGCTAAGTACTAAACTTTGCTAACTCTGCACCTGCAAACTGATGCAGATTTACCTGTCCCTTATTCTTTAACCATTCTTCCACACTAAGGTAAATTTGGGAGAAAATTTTTCAAGGTTTTTTTTGTTAGAAAATAAATGTAAGGGTTTTTTTTTTTTAATTGGTTTAGGAAAAAAATTTTGGAGATTAAAAAATGGAAAAAATTGTTTATTTAATAGGTAAAGTACTTTTTAGAATAAAAATTAGAAATATTAAATAATAAATTTTTTTGTTGTTTTGAACAGCTGATAAATTTAGAAATTTCTTTTTGTGGGTTGTAGTTTGGTTTATTTCATTTATTGCTTTTTTTTTGGTATTGGAAATGTTGTAGCCCAGGCCAGGCCCTGGTGGGTTATAGGTGTGAGAATTTGGGGTTTTTTTTGGTTTTTACTTTAGAGTAGGTTTGAATAATCTTAAGAAAAAGAAAAAAAAATATAGTTTGGAGAATTTTTTGTTTTACTTACTTAAAAAATTATTAAAAATTAAAGGAGAGGTTTTTTTGTTCTTTGTATTGTAGATATTGTAGATAATATAGGCTGTGTGTGAGGAAAGTTGAAATTTTTTAATGCTTTGAAAATAATTGTTTTAGACATTTTCTTTTCTTTTTCTTTGATTTTAGATTTAGTTTTAAAGGTGTAAAATTTATTTTTTAGTTAAATAGATGAATGGGGATATAATTTAGTATTAACTCAGTATATTTTGCTTTATATTTTTATATTGTTAGCTTAATATTAATATATATTTTAATTTTATATATATAGTACATAGTTATATATAGATAATGGTAGTGACATTTAGTAAATAATGATATTCACATATGGTTTTTAATTAATTAAATTTTTTTGAGGTATATATTGTGGTTTTTAATTTTTTTGTATTATTTATTATGTGTAATTTGGTTTTTGAGTAAAGATAATTTTATGGATGGGTTTGTTTGTATTTAAGATAGAATTTATTTAAATTTTTAAAATAAATTTTTATATGTATTATTGGAATTTTTTTTTATTTATTGTACGTAGGGGTTTAGATTGGGTAGGGTTTGTTTGGTTGGTGGATTTTCGGGTGAGAATTAATTAGGTGGTTTTTGTTAGATATTGTTTTTAATTTTTGAAAGATTTGTAATTTACTATTTTTAAGGTGGTTTTAATAGTTAATTGTAGTTTTTGACTTTGTAGTTCGTATATGGTAGGGGACATGGCATATTTATTTAATGTTATATTTTTACTTTAGGCATTGATAAGGTTGTTTTTGAAATGAGTTTTTTTGTTTGATTTAATGTTTTAAGGGCATTATATTTATATAGGATTTGTTTTTTAAGTTTTAGGATAGTCTTATGGGTTGTAGTGTGAAGTATAGGGTAGGTTTTTAACTATTTAGTGGTGGGTCTTATAATTGTGAGCACATAGTGTTTATTTTAGTGTGTTTGGGGTAGTGTGATATAGTAAATTTGTTAAGGTTTTTTATATTTATATTTGGATTATTTTTTATTATATTAGAGGGGTTTAATTTGATTTGTTTGATTGTAGTATGTGTTTTATAGTTATGGATAATTTGAGAGATGTTGTTTATGGTTAGATTTATTTTTTGGTTTTGTGTTTACTTAGAGGTGGCATTTTTATTTTGATGACGAGGTATTATGAGCTTATTGAGTTAGGAATAACTTTTTTTTGTGCTGCTAATTTAAGTTTGGTTTTGATACTTTTATTTTTGTAGTTTGATTTATTTGTTTGTTGTTTTGGTGTTTTGATGCCTTAGGTTTTAGCTATTATATTTTTTAGACCCTGTGCTGTTTCAGTGAGTAGTTTTGGGTTTCATATTAAGTGCTACTAAGCTCTCTTGGCAGTGTGGATAGACAAAACAATTCCTTCTCTAGTTTGATATCAAGGACAACTTTCAGGTCCAGGAACGAAAACAACAGTGAAGTGAGAAGAAAAAACAAGGAGGATGAAGCTTCATAACCTGAAGCTATGTTTGGACAATTGATTCTAATATGCTAATGAACCAGAACTTATAAAAATGTGAGACCTCGTGACCCGGGGGGGCATTTTTGTGACCACTTTGGGGTGCATCTTGAGTGTGGTCCATCTGGACTCTTGCGTTGCCCAAGTGTACTCATTGAGACCTTTTAATAAATACCTACTTTATCCTTTGCCCTGTCTAGTCTCTGTTCCAGGTCAGCCTCCAGAAGGCATCAGTTTTATATTAGTTTTATTTTTGGGGACATGGGTATTTATATGATAAATTTTAATAGACAATATTTTTATTTTGGTAGTGATTTTTAAAAGTTATTAGTAGTTTAAATTGGTTTTTTACATTGTTAGTTTTTGGGGGTTTTTTAGCCATCCCCACAGAGTATTGGTTATTATTTATGAATTGGTGTAGACCTATAGATTTGGTTACTTTTTTTTATAGTAATGTTAGTATAGGGTTAAAAAGTTCTGAGTTTAAAATGTTCTGAAAATCATGGAAAAAAAATCAAATGTAAATCTGAGGGAGGTAGGAAAAGAATGTTACGCATTGTTTTTGGCAGGCCATGTGAAATTGTACCTGTGATTAAGTGTACTTACGATACCACATAGAACAATATGAGTATGATTAATATTGCTTGAACAATTATAGTTATATAATTGAATAGTATAAATATGTACATTTTGAGCAAGGCCGACAGAGCTAGATTTGGGTTTGTACCCCTAGCACCCTGGCCGCCATTAATAAAAGCATCTCACATATAATCCATCTCTGATTATGTGCGTCTGTATGCTAACATTTTGGCAACCATAGATGGGACCCTGTGAGTGCTGCTGAGCGAGTTTGCGACCTAATCAGACTCCAGCCGGCACCAAGGGATTCTTAGGGAGCCCATTGACCGCGACCGACTGCCACCTCACAACGTCCCTCTGGAGAGGTAAGGTGATTTTCAGTCTGGTCTGGTGCCTGCTGATAAGACGCAGCAAAAGCTATGCATGGTTGGGCTAAGGAATTCCTAGTAATGCCTAGGCACTGTCCGTAAGACAATCGCAAAAGTGTTGCAGGCTTGGCATTTGGTGGTATTTTGTATCTGTAATATGGAGAGGCTCAAAGGGTTTTTGGGTGGCAATGCCTTCATACCCAGCACTTCTCCTTTGGGGTGCTTATTGGCACATGGGAAACAGGGTAATTTTGGGCAAGATTTACGTAAGGATAAGTTGATTACTTATTGTAACATATGGTGGCCAAAATATACCTTAGAGAGTGGGGAAAAGAGGTCGGAGAATGGATCTTTGCAATATAACACTATTTTACAATTAATGTTGTTCTGTAAACAAGAGGGAAAATGGGACAAAGTTCAGTATGCTGACTTGTTTTTCTATTTACAGGAAAAACCGGAAGGGCAAGCTGAGTGTGGATTAATGGTAGTTAAGGTATGCGTGGATGATAAGTGTGCAGCGTGTGTGAAAAGGAAACATTGTTTAGACCATTTGGCACTAAAAGAAAGTTTGTATCAGAAAAACTATATGGATGATGATTTACTAGTTACTCCAACAGCTCCAGATGAACCTGATCATTCACTTGACCCTATTTCACCTAACCCACTTTACACTACTTCACCTAATTTCATTTCACCTGTCCCTCTTCACCCTCCTCTTCCACCTTCACCCATTCCTTCTTCCCTAGGAGACGATCAGAATTTAACTGTGATACAGAGAAATAGAAAGAATGTGGGTGGAGAAGAGAATAATAGTGGGGGTGAGGAAACTGAATCAGTGACCCCAGTATTCCACTGAACTCGGTAAAAACATGTCCCAGTACTGTCTAGAACAGGAAAGAGCTTATTAGGCTTGGGTAGGCAAAGGAGGACTGTGATTGCCCCCTTAAAACAAGGAGTGGGAGCAGAAGGACCAGTGTTTGTAAAAGTACCTTTTACTCCTGGAGACTTGGTAATTTGGAAGCAGTTGGCTGAAACTGTCGCAATACAACATGAACGAACACACATGCACACAACACCTTTCCTCAAGCGAGGCAGAAGAAAAAGAGGAAGTTTATTATAAAACTCTGATTTATATAGGTTACACACATTTTCCCCTTGATTGGTTTAACCGATGACCTTCTCTGAGACCTCACTGGTCAAATCATAGGTCCATCATCTCTCACTTCCTTTTTAGAAAGGAATGCAAACAATCATTGTTTACAGAAATGTGTGTGGGAATCTGACTCCAGAAATTCACAACATCAGAAGGCTAACAGAAAACATGCAAAGGCAAGGGCAACATCTCACCTTTTTTCCATTTAAAAAAGAAAATTTAAAAAGAAAAATGAACAATATTTAATGTCCATTTGTGTAGGAGTCATCAGAATGATCACTTGCATCATCTGCATCTGAACCGTTACTTGATGATCCATCCACTGAAGACTTTCAGTTTGGTCACAGTTTCCATGTTGCCTGTTGGCTGCAAAAGTGACAGGGTTATTTGAGTTTTTGGGGCACAGTAAGATGATTGATGGTGTACAATGCCTTTGCCAATCGACTGTGCGGGGTGTCACCCTGCATTCCCCGTTTTTGTTTTTGAAGAACCCACTTCAGAGTACCATGAGTGCATTCTACAAAACTTGACCAGTTGGAGAATGAGGGATACCAAACTTGTGTGACACACCCCACGACTGCAGGAACTGCCGCACCTGCTGTGATGCGTAAGCAGGAACATTGTCGGTTTTCACAGCAGAAGGTTTGCCTAGAACAGCAAAGGCATGCCTCCAGTGGGCAAGGACATCGTGGGCCTTTTCTGCAGTGTGAGCAGAGGCCCACATGGCAGAGAACGTGTCCACCATGACATGCACATACTTGAGCCGGCCGCACTCGGCAATCTGGGTGACATCAGTCTGACAAAGCTCCAAGGCCCTAAGGCCTCTGGGGTTCACCCCAGCCAGTAAAGGTGCAGCCAGTGCGTGACAGTCATCACATGACTCAACAATGTCACAAGCCTCAGTAGGCGTCAGCTGAAACTACTTTTGCAAGGTCTGTGCATTCTGATGGAAAAACCCATGCGATGCCTTGGCCTGCGCAAGCATGTCAGGCTGAGGTGCTACCCACACTGGGCTAGCCAACTTGTCAGCCCTTGCGTTACCTTCTGCTACAAACCCTGGCAAAGCGGTGTGACTTCTCACATGCAGGATGTAGTATGGATGAACGCGGTCCTGAATGGCACACCACAAGGTCTTCAGTAGATGAAACAAGGCAGGATTACTGACCTCCTTTAAAACCGAATAACCCAATCGTTGTGTGATGTCAGCCAGATAGGCTGAATCTGTGACCAAATTGAAAGGTTCCTGGGAAAACTTCTCAAAATGCCATGACAGCAGCCAATTCAACCAATTGGGCTGGCCCATCCTCATGGCCTTCCAGAACTTGCCACTCAGTCCCATCCCTCCAGGTAACAGTGGCCTTTCTTGTTTTCCCCAAACCGTCAGTGAAGACAGTGGGTCCTTACACTGGTTCTTGGCTATTTTTTGGGCCGCAAAGAGATTTTTATGAAATTTTTGCTACCTGTAGTAGCTTGTGTTTGGCAGATGACAAGTGATCTGCCCTGAAAAGTTTCAGAGCACTTTGCAGGAACACACTGTCTGCAAGGCTCCATTCAAAATCCTCCCTTTGTGTCAGGAGTATGATCTTTGCGGAATCTGCCCCCATTCAATTGCAAACACCATTGTCAGCCTTTGCCTATTACGTGAGCAATTAGCTCAAAACTTCAGTTGCCGTCTTCTGCGGCTGATGAGGCAGAAAAACCTATTCCAAGACATGCAAGGGATCAGACCATTCGTCATTCCATTGGTCAATGATACCTGTGGGATGTGAATCTGGAGTGGTAGTGAACACAATATCAACAGCAGGATCAATGCGGTAAACTTGGCAAGCAGAAATTAGCTTGCTGAACCTCCTCTAGCACTTGATGTGCCTCAGGGGTCAATGTCCGAGGTGATTTCAAATCAGAGTCTCCCTTTAATAAGTCAAACAAAGGACACAATTGTGCATTGGTCAGTCCCAGATACGAACGTAACCAAGTGATGACACCTACCAATTTGTGAACATCACTCAGTGTCTTCACCAAATGCACAAATTGCACCTCCTGGAATCAGATTATCCATTCCACAATTTTTGACCCCAAATGCTTCCATGGAGGTCATTGTGGAACCTTTTCTGGAGCTACCTGCAGCCCATTTGAATTCAAAGGATCAAGCGACTGAGGCCAAATCCTCAGCAGCCCATTGTGGGTGAACACAGCCACCAAAATGTTGTTTGTATAACAATACAGACGGGCATCAGGAAACTGCCTGCGAACTCCAGACAAGGCACAGGCCACATACCATTGGCATATGGCTGGACTGTTCCTCATGCCCTGGGGCAAATTTGCCATTGATACTGCTGTGCGGCTCAGCATTACTAATTGCTGATACTGAAAAGTGAATTTCGGTCTGCCATCGGGATGCAAAGGAATTGTGAAAAAAAACCAATCCTTCAAATCCACAATGAGAATTGGCCAGAAGCACGGTAGTCGCCGGCATGCACGCCTGCAATGTCCCCATGCCTTCCATCATGGCATTGACTTGTCAGAGGTCTTGTAACAACCTCCATTTCCCAGACTTATTCTGGATGCAGAGGACAGGAGTGTTCTAGGGACTAGCAGAAGGCTCCAAATGACCCTGGCCCAATCACTCCTACACCAGTTCTTGAAGGGTGACTAATGTGTTTTAAGAGAGCTGCCACTCCAGAGGCCAGGCAGCAAGGGAAAGGATCGTGCACTCCGCTCCAGAGTCGCAAAGGTGCTTCTCCTCGAGGAAAGTGGCAGGATGCAGCTCCACATTGTGCGTCTGCAGCACTCGATCCACGAAGCTCCAGGGCAGACTTCGGGAAGAGCTTCCTGCACCATGTGGATGGCCCTCAGACAGGCCAGTGGTCCAGTGAACTGGAGGCAGCCCAGGAAATCCAAAGTTGCCGTCTCCTTGCACCTGTTCAACCGCCCTAGGGACAGAGAACTTAAAAAACACAAGGTGAACAAGCCCTGTTTGTCTAGGGATAGCGATAGAGGGGTTTGGCGTGGACACCGTTGCACAATTCTGTCCCGTAAAATTCGCCTCAACCAACCCCATGTGCACAATCATGTCTTCCCCCAAGGGACCAATGGCACTCAGGGGGACCTTGTGCATCCCACTGGCTCCTGCCACAGCCATCCCAGCGGAGCCCGCGCCAGGTACGGAGCAGAGCGGGCCCGCCCCAGATCCACCCCCCTCGGGTGCGGGGGAGGGACGGGACGCAGAGACAGACGCTGCCGCCGGAGCCGCTGCCGCGCTCGGCGTATCTGCTGCGCATGTGCCCCCCTCTGCCACAGCCGGCAGGGGAAGCGGGGGGGGAGCAGAGTCCGGGACCGCTTCCAAGGCGGTCCCGCCCTTCACCGATTCCCCGACCGCATGCATTGTCTCCCCGGAGCAGAACGGGACGGGTCGACCGTCATCCCTGACCGGACAGGACAAGAAATCGGTCAACACCCCCGCTCTCGCGGCTTCCACCACCTGCGCATGCTCGACAAGTTGTCCTGACGGGGCAGACCCCGCCACCGCCCCCGCCCCCCCCCCGAACACATGATCGGTGGCGGCAGACCGGAGTACACCCCTGCCGCCACCACGGGATACGTGGTCATGGAATCAGATGCGAGCAGGGCCGGGAACTGACCCAGGGCTTCCCTGCCGCCTCCCAGCATAGGAGAGGTGTTGAGAAAGAGTTAAGAGTTACTGTTTGTTATGTTATTGTTGCATAGTTAATGTTTTTGTTGTGTTAATAGTTAGTATGACTATTAAATAATGTTAACCAATAATAAAAACAATCACTTATTTTGTACCCCCCCACACTGTATCTTTACCCTAAGTTGCTGTATCCTGTTTCGTGTTCCTGCATCCACTCTCCCAAGATACCTGTATCCTGTTTCCTGTTTCCATCGGGTCCCGCCTCCACTGCTCCTCTACATATGAAGTCTAAATAGCTCCACCCAGTATGCAAACCATGTGAACTCCCATGAATCTAGGCGACTACCGGAAGTGAGACCACCGTATGCAGACCCCTGAAGCCTGAAAGCCGATGCACAAATATTGTACAAAACCGTGCTGGAAGACTGGGCAGAACAACAGATTATTGTGGAGCTATTTTGTCATGTCGCTATAACCGCAACAGAACCTGCTCAGAGCCACCCCCTAGACCTCGACAAGCCAAAAATGGGAAATCTCCTATAGAACTCCTGTGAGCTTAGAGCCCCCAGCTCTGTTTTCAGGCAAAGCTGCTTGTACCTCCTCCTCTTCGTTGTCTGCAGCGAGCAGTGGTTGTGAGCGTGACCCCTCAAGCCCCCACACAGGCTAATCTAATAAAGGCTTAAAAAGGGAGTAGAAGGTCTCCTGGCCCTTTTATTCTTTTCAGAGGCACAAAGGGACGGCGGACCCTTTACAGTCTGCCGGGGTGGGGTGGTGAGGGGCCAGCATGGCTCCCTCGGGGCTGTCAGGAGCCCACGGGGCTCTGCACATCAGAGCGACCCCGCAGGGGGCAGGCGGGGGCCCTGCCTCTCGGAAGAGCCGAAATCCCCCTGGGAACTCCGCGAAGTCGCCGATTTCCGAAGGGACCCAGAGCCATATAGCTCCAAGGCCAGGTTCATTGCCTTCACGAGGAACAAAAGATCCTCCACATCCTCTTTATAATCAACGAAGAGAACCACCATAAGGCGATTTCCAACCAGAGACCAAGCAGTTCTAGAGAACACCTGCGAGCATTCGGGAAAGAACCCATTTCTCCTGGCCCACAAGAACAGATTTTTAAAATCATTCTGGGAGATAGGGACATTATTTTGGTCTAAAAAGTCTGCCCAGAGTTCCAGGGCCAAGGATTCTGTTCCAAACAGCCTAAAGGTCTCCATCGCAAAAACCCGAGAGAGAAAAAAAAAACCCCAAACGAGGGGGGGGGGGAACGGGACACGACCAAAACGGCCTCACCCAGTGCTGTCCTTTCTCACTCGGCCGTCACCAGATGTCGCAATACGACATGAACGAACACACATGCACACAACACCTTTCCTCAAGCGAGGCAGAAGAAAAAGAGGAAGGTTATTATAAAACTCTGATTTATATAGGTTGCACACATTTTCCCCTTGATTGGTTTAACCGATGACCTCCTCTGAGACCTCACTGGTCAAATCATAGGTCCATCATCTCTCACTTCCTTTTTAGAAAGGAATGCAAACAATCATTGTTTACAGAAATGTGTGTGGGAATCTGACTCCAGAAATTCACAACATCAGAAGGCTAACAGAAAACATGCAAAGGCAAGGGCGACAGAAACTTATAGGGAAAACCCTGATAAAGTGGCAAGGGTAGTGAAAATGATTATGAAAACTTAAAATCCAGACTGGGAAGATATCCAAATGATATTAGATACTTTAATGGATTCTACTGAGAAAGAAATGGTACTTAGGGCAGGCAAGGAGAGGGTGAGAGAAGATATTAGGAATGGATTAGTAATGAGGAATTTAGATCAGAATTTTCCCACAGAGGACCCAGGGTGGGATCCTAATACATATGAGGGCACGCGAAGGCTGAAGCGATATCAAGAGTGGGTCCAGATAGGAGTCCAGACTGCTATGCCTAAAACTATGAATTGGTCTAAATTGTATGAGGTCAGACAGGAAAGGAAAGAATCTCCTACTGCCTTTTTGGAAAGGCTTAAGGAGACAGCAAGAAAATATACAGATCTCCAGCTAGACACAGAACAGGCAAAAGTTCAGCTCACTGTCATTTTTCTTGGGCAATCACAAAATGATATTAGAAAGAAATTACAAAAATTAGAAGAGGAAGATTTGAAAAATCTTGATAAGCTGCTCAGGGTAGCATGGAAAGTCTATAATAACCGAGAAAAGGAATTAAGTAAGAACAGCAAAATCTCTTAGCAGTCATACAAGGGAAAGGAGTAACGGGACATGGGAGAGGCAGCAGAGGGAAGGGTAAGGGTGGACTTGGCAGAGGACAAGGGGGAGCAGTCATGCCAGGACTGGGTATAAATCAATGTGCCTTTTGTAAGCAAGAGGGACATTGGAAATGCAAGTGCCCAAACCAGTTTAACCACGGCAATCAGTTCAGCCAGGATGCTGTGCCCTTCATGGTATTAGGGGAATACAGACTTGAATCAAGTCAGAAGCTAATACAAGAACCTTGGGTAACTATACAGCTGGGGGAAAAGAGATAAATTCCTGGTGGATACGGAAGCCACATATTCTGTATTAAATGATTTGAGAGGGCCAAGTGGGAACAAATCAGCCACAATAGTCCGTGCCACAGGGAAGGAGAAGAATCGGCCATTCCTACAACCCCTAGACTTGTGTTTTGGAAATAAAGTCTTAACACATAAATTCTAGTACGTCCCTGAATGCCCAATCCCACATCTAGGGTGAGATTTATTAGTGAAACTTGATACAGTAACAACATTTGAGAATGGAGAGCTTTTAATGAAAATACCTGAATCAAAAACAGGACAAATTTTAATGATAAAAGAAAAACTGCTTCCTACTATCCCTAGGGAAGTAGAAGAAGCAGTAATTCCCCTTGTATGGGAAACAGAGATACAAGGAAAATCTAAATTAGCACAACCAGTACACATAGAATTAAAAGAAGGAACAAAAGTCGTACAGGTGAAACAGTATCCTATAAAACCAGAAGCATGACAAGGAATAGTAAAAATCATTTATTAATTTTTAAAATACCAAATTTTAGGAGAATGTGAATCAGAATATAACACACCGATATTCCCATTAAAGAAACCAAACAGAGAGTATAATCTAGTGCAGCATCTAAGAGCAATAAATGAAATAACTAAAGACATTTATCCAGTGGTTGCCAATCCATAGACATTGTTATCATCTGTAAGAGAAAAGTATAAGTGGTTTACTGTAATTGATTTAAAAGATGCCTTTTCCTACATTCCCCTTGACAAAGAGAGTAAGAAACTGTTTGCTTTCGAGTGGGAGACCCCAGAAAGTGGAAGAAAAACCCAACTCACCTGGACCCGACTTCCACAAGGATACAGGAATAGTCCTACCCTATTTGGAAACCAACTAGCAAAGGAGCTGGAGACCTGGACTAAAAATGGACAAGTACCAAGAAATCAATACCTGTTGTTACAGTATGTTGATGGTATACTAATAGCTACAGAAGAAAAGACAACCTGTGTAAAAGTAACAACTGAAATCTTAAATTCACTGGGAATGGGAGGATATAAAGTGTCTAAAGAGAAAGCACAAATTGCACAGCAGACTGTGATTTACCTGGGATGTGAAATCTCACAAGGGCAATGAAAACTAAGTAATAACCGTATCCAAGCTTTTTGTGCTATTCCAGAACCCCAGAATTTACATGAGCTGTGAGTCTTCCTTGGGATGACAGGGTGGTGTCACCGGTGGATCATGGACTATGGACTAATTGCGAAACCCCTGTATGAAGCCCGTAAGACACAGCCGTTTACCTGGGGCAGACCACAGAAGGAGGCCTTCCTCAAATTAAAGGAGGCATTGACAACTGCTCCTGCGTTAGGATTAACCAATTTGTCTAAAGACTTTCAACTGTTTGTACATGAGAGGCAACGCCTAGCACTGGGAATGCTGACCCAATGCCTGGGAAGCTGGAAAAGGCCGGTAGGCTACTTTTCCAAACAGCTTGACAACATAAGTGCTGGATGGCCTTCATGTCTACGGGCAGTTGCAGCCACCGTGATGCTGATACAAGAAACCAGAAAACTGATGATGGGTAGAAACATAGATGACTATGTACCACACATGGTAACCACTGTTTTAGAACAAAAGGGGGGCCATTGGCTATCCCCAAGCCAGATGATAGAATTCCAAGTAATCATAACAGAGCAGGATGATGTAACATTAAAGACAACTAACCTTTTGAATCCAGCTTTGTTCCTAGGTACCACAACTGAAGAAGGCCCACTAGAACATCACTGTGTAAAAGTAATAGAACACACCTATTCAGCTAGAGGAGACCTGAAAGACATTCCATTAGAACAACTGGACTGGGAGTTATTCACAGATGGAAATAGCTTTATGGAGAATGGGACCAGATACGCTGGATATGCGGTAACAACAATAAGTACAGTGGTGGAGGCAAAGGCCTTACCATCAAACACATCTGCTCAACAGGCAGAACTAATTGCCCTAACCAGAACACTAGAATTGAGTAAAGGAAAGAAGGTCAATATATGGACTGATTCAAAATATGCTTTTGGAGTGGTGCGCATCCACAGGGCACTGTGGAAGGAAAGAGGACTGCTGTCTTCTCAAGGTACACATATCAAACATCAAGATGTAATCCTGCAATTAATAAAAGCAGTACAAAAACCTGAACAAGTAGCAATTATGCATTGCAAGGCACACCAATCAGGAAACTCCAAAATTTGTGAGGGAAATCGGAAAGCAAATTGGACAGCTAGGCAAGCTGCTTGAAAAGTGCAAATTGAAATGGCATTAATACCTTCAAAACCCAATATATTTCAATTTAATTTGCCTCCAAAACTGAACTATTCAACAGAAGATGAGAAGTTAGGGCATTCTTTAAATGCACAAAAGAATTCAGAAGGGTGGTATATCATTGCACTGGGACAAATAGTGGTACCCCCTTGATAATGAGAGAAATTTTACAAATTAAACATAATGAATGTCATTGGGGAGCAGAGACATTGGTGAAAATGCTAAAACGAAGTCTAATCTCATTATGGATGCTAACGATGGCAAAATCAGTAATGTCAAAATGTGAAATCTGCCTAAGGAATAACCCAGTAGCTAGACAACAGGCACAATTAGGAAGAATTTGAATAGGAATAGAACCAGGAGATTATTGGCAAGTAGATTTTGTTGAATTGCCAAGGACCCGAGGGTACAAGTATCTGTTAGTAGGGACTGATACATTATCTGGTTGGCCAGAGGCTCTTCCCTGTCGCACAAACCAGGCAAAGGAAACCGTTAAATGGTTATTACAAGAAATAATTCCAAGATTTGAGGTGCATCTAGGAATATCATCAGATAGGGGCCCACATTTTATCGCCACAGTAGTGAAAGAAGTGAGTAGGTTGCTCGGAATAGCCTGGTACCTACATAAACCATGGACACCCCAATCAAGTAGACAGGTAGAGAGGATGAATCAGACACTAAAAGGGCAAATTAACAAAATATGTCAAAAAGCTAAGTTACAATGGCCACAGGCTTTACCAATAGCATTGCCGAGAATCCAGATAAAAACTAGGAGTGGGATGTCCGTGAGTCCTTACAAGGTACTGTATGGGAAATCATATGAATCTCCTGAACCAAACCCAAGTGTACATATTACAGAAAAGCAAGAGGTGTATAACTATGTTTTGTCTCTTGGGAAAACTCTAGCTCGGCTTCGGAGCACCCTCATGTGGAATAGACCGCTGACTCTCGAAAATCCGGTCCACGGTATCCATCCAGGAGACATGGTGTACATTAAAACCTGGAACTAGGCGCCACTGAAAGAAAGGTGGAAAGGACCCTACCAGGTATTGCTGACCACCTTCACAGCAGTCAAAGTAGCTGAAGTGGATCCCTGGATACATTACACCAGAGTGAAGAAAGTTCATGAACTGTGGACTGCACAGGGGGATGGGCCAATGAAGTTACAGATAAGATGTATTTAACTGTTTCAAAATGTTCGGGTAATCAGTAATTGTGACAATGCCCATTTTAGGGCTATTAGTGTCATGAGCAGGAATCAGTGTTACTTTGGGATGTGAAATGTAACAGGATCAGCTAATAGCTCTTCATTCTAGAATGAAGAGAGATGTTCAAACAGGAACACAGGTGATATAGGTTTCCAATGCAATTCAAGCAGAAAATGTAATGATTGGATTAATCAAAGACTTTGCCAAAATGCAAAACACTAGTAGAATAACTGCCTGTCTGCCAATACCAAAGGCTGCAGGAGACCCGACAAATTGGGGAATAATAACATCTGATTTACCCAAGATACAAAAGATCAAAACAATTGCATGGTAAACTGGTACCAGAGTCGAGACAAGTAATCAAAGAGACCTGGAAACTAATAGGAGAATGGATGAAACCTATGAGAAAGCAAGACTGTATTGCAAGTCATGGCAAAATAGGGGAATTTATAAAGTTGTCACTATTGGATCATAACAATATAATATGGGAATGCTTCTTGTGTAGTGGTCTGCCCTGCAGATAGGGGTGGAAATCTTAAATCCAAACCATGGGTCAGGTCTCAGTCAGGGTGAGCTGGTACCCACCCCCAATTACCTCATTTGGTTTATGGAAATCATTTCCAGAAAGTTCTCAGTTCTCGTTGTTGTTATTGGTTAACTTTTGCTGCAATATTTTCCATATTCCTAATCGCCTTCCCCCATTGGATTATCCCTACTTTCTCCACCCTAAACCCCTCCCCCGTGTTCGTGCTTAAGAATGCTGTTACCCTGGACCTTCCCGCTCTTTTTCGGTCCATTCCCTTGTACGGTGCACAGCTTATAGTTTGTTATTTTCCCATTATTAAAAGGTTCTGTTTCTGGACGACCAAATCAGAGTGTCTCTCTCACAAAGACGCCAAGGGTGGGTGACCTGAGACGAAGCTCCGGTTATCTCATCCGGGCTAGAATCGGACGCTTCATTCTTGCCAAAATATAAAAAGGCTAGAGAAAACGTTTCAGATACCATTCTTGTATGGAAGTGTGAAGAAAAAGATTGGAAAGATCGAACTGAGACCTGGGACAGCACATGGTCAATGAGTATACTCCAAAAATGCCAATACATGGCAGACACCCCCATGTGCATTAAATAGGAGGGTTCTGAAAATGAGACAGACCCAGGAGTAATTAATACTGCCACTAGCAGTAAATTAGAGGCAAATAAATTGGTGGACATGTGATAAGATTTATAATTGTGCCTCATGATATAGAAATAAAACAAATGCCACCACTGGCAGTAGCTTTGCGAATTGGTTTTGCCTGTAGAGGAGTCAAACACAAACAAGGTAAACTGAATTATAGAGTAGCAATAGGGTGTAGTAGAAGTACAGTTCAGAGTCCAGGACAATTTGTATGGGCCTTAAGTGATGGCACTTGGACTATCCATCTGCCTGTAGATGGTAAAGTAAAAGAAAGTACTTTAGGCCTCCCCACTTTATGCCCAATTTGGAAGAAATCCCCTATTTAAGGGAAAACATGAACTTCTACAAATAAGAACAAGACGGGAAGTTCAGGAAAATGAAAATCAGGATGAGGAAGCTTGGCAAGAACCCTCTAGTGGAGTAAAGTTTGGATGGGCCCTAGAATCCTTGTTCTGTCCTATAGCAAATAATCAAAATAGAGAAATGCTGTACAAACTTACAGGTCAAGTGGAAAGATTGGCAAGAGTCACCAGAGAAGGGTTTAAAGAATTGAATGTGCGATTACAAGCCACAACAAAAATGACCCTGCAAAACAGATTAGCCTTAGATATGCTACTCCTAAAGGAACATGGAGTGTGTGGATATTTAAAAGAACAAATAGATCATTGCTGCATCCACATCCCAAATGTAACTGCAGATGTAGAACATGACATTAGTCGGTTAAAGCAAGTAGAACATGAAGCACAGGAAAAACAAAAAGACTTAACTACAAGTTGGATAGATAAAATTTTTAAAGGGTTAGGATGGAATGTAAGTTCATGGATTAAATCTATCATTGAGAATTTGATAATCCTGATGATCATGTTTTTAGCAATTTTGTTAATCTATGCTATTCTGAAAAGAGAAATACAGAAAAGAGCATCCTGGAATCAGAAGAAAATAAAAGCATTGACCCGAAACAGAAACCCGCATCCCTCATCCTCACATCTTCTGGCCCAAGATAATGCTTATAACAACTGTAGATTTGAAGATGATCATCAAGTCTAAAAACTGTATAAAGTGAAAGCATTACACTTATTATAGTAACGTGAAATACTTTCAAAGGGGGGAATAATCTTAGTATAGGGTTAAAAAGTTCTGAGTTTAAAATGTTCTGAAAATCATGGGAAAAGAAATCAAACATAAATCCAAGGGAGGCAGGAAAGGAATGTTATTCATTGTTTTTGGTAAGCCATGTGAAATTGTACCTGTGATTAAGTGTACTTACGATAGCACATAGAACAATATGAGTATGATTAATATTGCTTGAACAATTATAGTCATATAATTGAATAGAGTAAATATGTGCATTTTGAACAAGGCCGACAGAGCTAAATTTGGGTTTGTACCCCTAGCACCCCGGCCACCATTAATAAAAGCACCTCTCATGTAATCCTTTTGTGATTATGTGTGTCTGTATGCGAACAGTAATGTTTATGGTTAGTTGAATGGTTTTGAGTTTAGTGAGTTGGCTTGATTTATTATTTTTTTTAGTAGCTTTTGAGATTTTTTGTGTTGGGTTTTATATGGTTTTTTTTTACTTTTGTTTTTTTTTTATAATGTGATAAGAATTATTAGTAAAAAGAGTGTATTGTGCTTTTTCTGCTGGCAGTTGGTTGTATGGTGGAGGTTTTAGTATGTATTATTTGATTTTGTTCTTTTTTGCTAGTTAGATTAAGGTTTTCATTTTTGGGTTAAATTCGTAAGTATTTTTAAAATTTTCGGGTGACTTAGCTTTTTAACATGTGTGTGTTGTGGATGAGAGTAATTTATTTGTTTCATGTGGTATTGGTGGTATGGTGTGTAGAGGGAATTTTTGGTTTGAATATTTATTTTAGTATCGGTAGTCAGGTCTCGGGTTTTATATACGCGACGATGTTTTTCCCGAGAGTGTAAAAGTCTTTTGCCCAGCACCGAGATAGAAGGAAAAAACCGAGAGCCGTCTCCTCTGCTTCTTCAAGGCTGTTTATTTTTCTCTTATCAGCACAATTTCTTCTCTGACCCACAGAGATCTGTTCAGCAGGTCAGCTCACGGGGAAGTGACCCAGCCCCAAAGGTGACGATTATCTTTATACTACAAACTACGTAATCAGTATTTATAATTCTTCACCAATAACTATTTTCTATGTTAGAAGGTTAGATTCTATTCTAAGCCAACTATAATGTGCCACCTCACTGCAGAACATGGAGGCAAGGAAGAAGAAGGAAGAAACCCAAAAGCCATGTGCTTCCTCCATCTTGTCATCACCTGCTTACCATCCTAAAATCCCCATATATCTAAAATTCTCACCCTGTGATAAAACTATGCACTATTCTACTATTTAATACACACTCTTAAATACCCTGCTTCATTTCAGAGCTTAAAAGCCCTTTTTCCATGAACAAAGGTTAAAAACACTGTTTGTCAGAGATTCTAAAATCTCTCAAACATGCAAAGAGAAATTTGTCATATTTCCAGACTCCGACAGTCAGGGTGCCAGGAGGAGCTGTGTTTTAGTGTTTATTACTTTCTAGGTAGTTTGGATTTTTTGATAGGTTGTTAAATTTTTTTTGGGGGGGTGTAGTTGGTTTTTGATTTTTTGTAGTTTTTATTTAAAAATTTTAATGGTTGACTTTGAGATTTATTAGGTACTTTTTGTTAAACATTTTAGGATAGATTTTTTTTTTTGTAGTAGAGTATGTTTCTTATATTTGATTTTGTTTTGATTAGGCAAAGAGTTATTGTATGAATGGTTTTTTATTTGATTTGGGTGAAGGTATGTTGTTGTTTAGGGTTTTATTGGAAAGCGAGTTTTTTGTGGGTAATTAGGTAAAGAGGGTTTATGATTTGTTTGTATTTAGGAATATGCATTTTTTAAAAAGTTTACAGTGCTTAGGAAAATTTGTAGGTTTTCTGTTGGTTGGTGGAGACGTGATTTTGTTGATGATATTAGTGGAAATTTGATGTTTATTTTGTTATTTTATTTTTAGGAATTGGATTTTTTGAGTAGGTTTTTCAAGTTTGGGTTTTTTGATGGTGAAATTAGTTTTTAGGAGAATTTGGATTTTTTTAAAATACTTTTGTTGTGCTTTTTATATAATGATATTATTCATCTATTGTAGATGTTTTAGAGTTTTAGTTTTTTTAGTGTAGTTTGAATTAGTTTATAGTAGATGATAGGATTGTATTTTTACTTTTGGGGTAGTTTGTTTTAGATGTATTGCACTGTTGTAGACAGGTAAATAAAATATAAAAGAAATGCCTCATAAAATCAGTCCTTGCTCTGCTAAATTAATAGCTAGCTTGTCACTTCTATGTGCAGCTAAGTGGCTTGCAAATTCCCATGTGAAAACAGTCTTGGGAATGAGAGTTCGTTAACACAACAAACTATTCCTGGGTGAAAAACAACTGCACCTGCAGCAAATAGGAAACCTGTCTCATGAGAATCAGTGAACAAAATATGTAAACTAACCAAGAATAGAGAGATTTGATGGACAAGCAAAATACCTTTTACTTACCAATGGGTGAAATGTACATCTTTGGTGAAAGAAATGTATAAAAGGAAATATGCTGTTAAAATAAAACTTTTTTCTGCCTTGGAAACTTTTGGTCATTACTCTCTGTGTCGCGACCGTCCTGACAGCGACATTGCACTCCCCTTTATGTGAAAATAAACTGGGGTTCCTATTTTGTTGTTAAAGGAATGGAGAATGTATTTGTAATATTAATAGTGGTATAGTATTTTGTTGTTTGGGATTTTAGCTTGTGTTGGAGTTTTAATGTTTGGCACAGCAGTGCTTAGTGGTGCAGTTATTTTATTTAAGATATGATAGTTTATAGTTAATTTTTTTTAAGATTTGTGTATAGGTTAAATGGGGTTGAAGGATGAGTGGGGTTTGGGTTTTTAGTTTATGGATTATTTTATGGATGGGAATTATAGTATTTTGAGTTGTTTTGTATGGTTGGTGGTGTATTGTTGAGGTGGTAATTAGTATTTGTTGGGTTTTTATTTTTAGGAATTTTATTGTAGATAGATTTTTTGATAGTTTAGGTAAGGAGTTGAATTGCTTGATTTTATTTTTATAGCTGTTCTTTTAAATGTTTATTTGAGGGTTTTTTGGGTTTTGAAATATTTATTTTGGAGGAAGTTTATGTTTAAAATGTATGGGGGTTTTGGGTTAGTGGATGGTTTTTAAATTTATTTTTAGTTAGGCTTGTATTAGTTTTTGCTAAAGTAAAATGTTGTGATTTTTTTGGTATTCTAGTAACAGAAATAGATTTTGTTTTTACATGTTTTGATGGGATTAATGAGTATTGTGTATTACTGTTGATTAAGGTTTTATATTTTTGTGGTTTTGACGTGATAGGCAAACAAATTTATATGGTCTAAAACCCATGGTTTTCTTTAGCTTTTATTCGGCTAGAGGCAGGTCTTTTTTACGTTTTTTAATTTTTTTTTTGGGGGGGCATATGATTTGAAGGGTTTTTTAAGGGGAATGGATATGTTATTATTATTATTATATTTGGTAGTTTGGTTACGGGCTACTGGAGTTGGTTTTTTTGGTGGAAATTTTTTTTTTTTTAGTTTTGTTGTTTTGCAATTTAAATACTTGCGTTAGAGTAGTAGTAGAGTTTTTATTTTATTTTTATGGGTTTTTTATAGTTATGTACGAAGAATTATAGTTTAGTTTGTGGGGTGTATTTTTATATTTGAGGGACATTTGTATTTGGTATTGAACTTTTGTATTGGAGAGATTTGGATACAGTTTTTTTTCTTTCTTATTAATATTTTTTTTTTGGTTTTTGTGATTTTTATTTATTTTATCTTTTTAATTTTTGTAGACATGTTTTTATAGTTGTAATTTTTGTATGTGCTGGGATATGTACAGTATCTGTATATGTTTGGAGCTTTTTTGCTTTATTAAGTATGTTTTTTTGTGTTATTTTACTTTATTATTGTCAAAGTAGAAGTGCATTTTTCTGGTTTAAGTTGTATAAGGTTTTGCTACATTATGGATGTATATGGTATTAAGTTTGGATTTTTAGTTGTTAGGTTATTTGAGAAGATAATTTTTGTTATTTTTATTTTTTGAAGAGTCGAATCATTTGTTTTATGGTTTTTTATTGAGTTTGTTGTATATAGAGGTTGTATATAGATATTTTTGTGCTACTTTTTAGGATTTGTGCTTAGAGATTGTGAGGGTTAGCTTTTTTATTATTTTTTGTTTGATAATTGGATTATGTGATAGGGATTTTAAATGCTTCGTTTTAGTATTGGTTAGAATTGTAGCTTTGTAGTGTTTTAAAGATAGACTAACTAATTAATTATAGATTTATTAAATTGTTGAGTGCAATTGTTTTTAGGTTATGAAGGTTTTTTAGAGAAACGGACTTAATAATGACTTCTTTTTGTGTTAGTTGTTGGTGTCGGAGTCTGAAAATATGAGGAATTTCTCTTTGCATGTTTGAGAGATTTTAGAATCTCTGACAAACAGTGTTTTTAACCTTTGTTCATGGAAAAAGGGCTTTTAGGCTCTGGAATGAAGCAGGGTATTTAAGAGTGTGTATTAAATAGTAGAATAGTGCATAGTTTTATCACAGGGTGAGAATTTTAGATATATGGGGATTTTAGGATGGTAAGCAAGTGATGACAAGATGGAGGAAGCACATGGCTTTTGGGTTTCTTCCTCCTTCTTCCTTGCCTCCATGTTCTGCAGTGAGGTGGCACATTATAGTTGGCTTAGAATAGAATCTAACCTTCTAACATAGATAATAGTTATTGGAGTAGAATTATAAATACTGATTACGTAGTTTGTAGTATAAATATCCACACCACCCTGAGGGTGGGAACATTAAGCTTTTAGACATTTGACATTGAGCATTTAGACATTTAGCATTGGGAACATTAGGCTTTTAGTATTTCGTAGTGAGTAGTTGGGCATTTGTACATTTTGCAGTTACCTTTGGTATTTGGAATGATAAGAAAAAATAAATTATGAAGAGAAAAGCCTCACGCTCGCCTTTCCTTCAAGATCTCTGGATGGTGAAAGCAAAACAATACTTTACATTCTTGGAAGACAGAAGAGATAAACAGCCGTTCGGCACAGGAAAACAAAAACCAATAATTTTTTATAAATCCGAGAGTTGGTTTTAATGTTTTTTTTAAATTTTTATTATTGTTTATTGGTTAACTGGTTTTAGTTGTGTGTTTTCTGCTTCTCATGGTAGGAGTAATAGTTATTGGTTGAGGCTTACTGTCTGGTTTAGTTGTTGGTTTAGGTTTATTGTTTGGTTTAGTTATCATTTGAATAGTTGGGATGTTGGTTGTAGTTTGAGTGACTGGAGTAGCTGCTGATTTGGTTTTTTGTATTTATTCTTTGCCCTACAGTGTCTAGAAGTGTGTGATAAGTATGTTAGGGTTTAGCTTATTGTAATGAGGTTTGGTTTTTTTAAGAGTTATTATGGTATTTTTTTAAAGTATTTTTTAATTTTATTTGGGTTTTGAATTTGTTTACGTGGAAAATTTTAGGTTATAGGGTTAGAAATTTTTTTTCGGGTTTGATTTATATTTTCGTATTTTTTATACTATTTAGGATTTTTTACATTTGGGTTTACTCCTGAGTCAGGGGTTTTATTAGCTTTTTTTTAAATTTTTGTTTTTATTTTAGATAAGTTGTAAACTATATAGAGGAAGCTTATTAGATTAAATATTAGGAAGGCTTTTTTAATATTTAAGGGAAACTGAAGATTTTTTAAAAGTGATGTAACAGATTTAAAGGAGAAGAGGGAAAGGAGAGGTTTAAAAGTTTTATTTCTTGCTCTTTTTTTAATAAACTGGGTGCAATTATTAATAAACATCCAAAACATGTTACTGGAACTGGGACGTAGGGTAGGACGAAGAAATTATAAAATATATATATTTGGATGAAATTTTAGTGCTTTTGTAACTTTTTTATAAATTATTATTACTACATTTAGTAAAATAGCTATTTTAATTTGTGTTCTTTTGTTGTAAAAACTATGTGTTAGGAATAATATTGGAGTTATTTTTGGATAAGAAAATAAGCTTAGGGACTATAAAGGTATTAAAAATTTTTAAAAGTTTAGGGACTGGAGAAAAATGAAGGCTTTTACTGAGAGAGACATTATGAATTAAGTAATATGGTTATTGACTGCTTTATCTTAATATAGAGTAAGTATGAGTAAAATGTAATTAGCATAGTTGTTTTTTTTTTTTTACTTTTTTAAACCCCACATTGGGTGCCAATTACTGTATTTGTCTTGGTTTAGGGCAAATTTGGGAGAAAACTTCCAAAGGGGTTCTTCTAGAAAACAAATTTAAGTGGCTTTTTCTTTAACTGGTTTGGGGAAAAAATTTCTTTGGAGACAAGTGGAAAAAACTGTTTATTTAACAGGCAAAGCACTCTCTAGAAAAAAAAAAGAATAATAGTAAACAACAAAACTTCTCGCCGCTCTGAAGGGATGACAAATTTAGAATGTCTCTTTTGTGGGTTGTAGCTTGGCTTAATTAGTCTGTTGTTAGTTTTTCTGGCAGTGGGAAATGCCGTGGCCCAGGCCAGGCCCTGGTGGGTTACAGGTGTAAGCTTTTGGTGCTCTTTTGGTTCTTTAGTCCAAAGCAGGTTTGAACAGCTTTAAGAAAAAGAAAAAAAAAACC
The DNA here is from genome assembly GCA_018697195.1 of Certhia americana. Taxonomy (NCBI): domain Eukaryota; kingdom Metazoa; phylum Chordata; class Aves; order Passeriformes; family Certhiidae; genus Certhia; species Certhia americana. The sequence goes on from JAGMWU010000027.1 coordinate 15,638,327, forward strand.
TACAGTCTGGAGAATTTATTTGCTTTAGCTAGCTAAAAATCTAATAAAAAGCAAAGGAGAGTGTCGCCCTGTTTTCGCATGTTTTTTCTTAGCCTTCTGATGCTTACATTCTTGTAGTGGAGTTTCTCACGGACTTTCATGTAAACAATGATTTTTTTCACATTCCTCTCTAGAGGAGGTGAGACTTGATGGACTTTTGGTTTGACCTGTGTGGTTGAAGAGGTGGCAACTTCACCCTCCAATCCCTGGTCACCTTTGGAATGATATATATATCGAGGTCACACAATAAACTTCCCTTCTTTTCCTCCTTGCTCTGAGAAGAGAGTTGTCGTGAGTGTGTGTGTCTATTTGTGTGTCTATAGCGACAGGAGAGCTCTCTCCCTCAGTCCACACTGCAGACAACACAGGCTGTGTGTGAGGAAAGATGAAAACTCTTATCTTTATGTTTTGAAAACAACTGCCTCAGACTTTTTACTGCTTCTCCCTCTCTTCCTTTTACTTTCAGATTTAGTTCTAAAGGTGTAAAACTTATTTCTGAGCTAAACAGATGAATGGGGATAAAATTTAGCATCAACCCAGGACAGGGAGGATTGGATATTCACCCCATAAGGGTATCTATTGAGAAAGAGGAATGTCCCATACATGTGCATCAGTACCCTATATCATTAGAAGGAAGAGAAGGCTTAAAGCCAGTAAGAGAAGAAGTGATAAAGGATGGGACATTGGAACCTTGTATGTCTCCTCACAATATCATTGTTCTCCCAATAAAGAAGCCAGATGGAACTTATAGATTAGTTCAAGATTTAAGGGAAGTTAACAAAAGGACATGGACTCACTACCCAGTGCTACCTAATCCCTATACACTTTTAAGTAAAGTCCCACCTCAACATCAGTGGTTTAGTGTGTGGATCTTAAAGATGCATTTGGGGCGTGTCCATTAGCAGAAGAGAGTCAAAATATTTTTGCTTTTGAATAAGAGGATCCAGGTACTGGACAAAAAGAGCAATTAAGATGGACAAAACTGCTGCAGGGGTTTACTCAATCCCCAAATTTATTTGGGCAAACTTTAGAGGAAATATTACAGACCTTCTTCAGCTTACCCAGTATCTTGGTGACCTTTTACTATCAGGAGAAACTGAGGCTGAAGTTAGGGAGGCCACTATAAAACTTTTGAATTTTCTTGGGGAAAAAGGATTGAGGGTATCAAAAGGAAAACTACAATTTGTGAAGTTAGAGGTGAAGTACCTTGGTAACTTAATCAGCAAAGGTAGCTACAAGCTAAATCCTGAAAGGATTGATGGGATTTTCTCTTCCCCCTCCTTCTTCAAAGAAGGAAGTTAGAAAACTGCTTGGGTTATTAGGGTATTGTAGGCTGTGGATTGAAGGATGTACTCAGACAGTGAAGTTCTTATATGAAAAATTGACAGAGGAAGACAAGGTAAAGTGGACTAGAAAAGATGACAATAAATTAGAGGAATTAAAGTTTAAACTAGCCTCGGTACCAGCTTTGAGTTTACCCTCCTTTGAAAAGCCCTTTTATCTGTATGTGAATGTGGAAGATGGAGTAGCTCATGGAGTTTTAAGCCAGAAATGGGGAGGAGTGAAGAGACCAGTAGCCTATTTATCTAAATTGATAGATCCAGTGAGCCATGGCTGGCCAGTACATATTCATAGCCACCACTGCCATCCTAGTAGAGGAGAGCTGTAAACTTACTTTTGGAAGTAAGCTAATTGCGTGCACACCTCATGCAGCCTGAAATGTGTTAAATCAAAAAGCTGAAAAATGGTTAACAGATTCCAGGATGTTAAAATATGAAGCAGTTTTGACAAACAGTGATGATTTGACATTGGAGGTAGACAAAAGTTTAAACCCAGCACAATTTTAATATGGAGAACCAAAGAATGATTTAACACATAATTGTTTAGAAGTTATACAGTACCAAACTCAAGTTCTAGCAGGACAGGCCATACTGGAAGGGGAAAGAATATATGTTGATGGTTCATCCAGATGCTTACAGGGAAAAAGGTTGTCAGGATATACTTTAGTCAATGGGAAAAATATGCAAACCATTAAAAAAGGGACATTATCTTCAGATTGGTCTGCTCAGTCTTGTGAATTATATGCTCTAAAGAGAACATTGGAATATTTCACACATAAGAAAGGAACCTGTAGTGGTTTTGGTTTGCCAATCTGAAATTTCTCAACCAAGAGCAAAGCAGGCTTAAATTTGGAAAGGTATAAAGAAAATTTATTAACAGAATTAAGAGAAGAACAATAAAAATCAGAATAAATCCTTCAGAACACTCCCCTCCCCACACCTTCTCTCTTTCCCTCTGACAATGTACAGAAACAACATCCAGAATTCTCAGTCAGTTTTACATTTCTAGAATAATCTTTCTTCAGTTCTATTAGGGAGAGGACCCTCTCTCACTCTGCTATGGGAAAAAACTCTCCACGAAAAACAGCCACATGGAACATCTGCATTTGTGAAATTTCCTCCCGCTTTTACAGCCTCTAATAGCTGTGCCTCTGGGCCATATCAATGTATGGGGGTTGTATTTTAGGAATAAGCTGTTCAAAAGCAAAGGTTCTCTTCATTATCTTCTCTCAGGGCAAAAAGGTCATCATCATTCATTTCTCTCTCTCTGTCCCAATTTCTCAGCAATTCATGGGATCACAGGCACTTCAACATTTGCTCATCTGCACTGAATTCCTTTGCTCACGTCCACAATTTGAACTTTCCATCTCCCTTACACGTCTCTATAGTTTAAAGGAAATATTTAGTCCCTCACTGATGGCGATTTACAAAGAGATGGGACCCTCGCTTTCATAACAAAGAGACAAGACCCCGGGTTGATGCAAGCATGAAGCCAATTTATTGAATTCATATATCAGTATATATACCTTTTCAACTATAGCTAAAAATAGCACAATCACACAACTAGTGTTCCTAAGTAACATTACTTAATCAGAGTTCTGCATAGAACCTTTGCACAGACTTGTATGGACCAGCATAGGCACTTAAAGTCTTGCATGATTTATCTTAAACAAAGCACACTAAGAACACCTTTTGCTTCTCCATTCAGGGTTCTGCCTCGGCTTGCCAGAGCTTGTGGCCTACCAAACTTAGCACATCCACTTCAGTCATGAGTTGAGCAGTGCTCTGAGCCCTGCTCTCCAGCTGTATTTCTACACATCATCATAGCTTACAAGAGAATTTCAGCCTAAAGATAAGGCATCTCCTCATACTCCTCCCATCTGAGACTTTACTCCTTCGTGACTGACCTTGATGCTTTCATATGGTCTCTTTATGTGTCCTCACTGTCTTTTCTATCACTCAAGAGAGGATGGAGGCTTTCAGGTCTCATCTGTGTACTAAAAGGGTTAATATCTAACTCGTGGCTTGCTGCAGCAGGGCCAAAGCAGTCACATGATGAATTGCAGCTGTGCTGGGACTGTGCCAGGATCTCAAGGCCTGCTGAGTTCAATTCCTACTGTGCTGAGAAAGAGGGCTTGAATCTTTCAGCTTGGCCAGGTGTTGGGGCCTTTACAGGGGCCATAAGCCTCCAGCCGGTGTACAAGAGAATCCTGTAATGTGTCTTTAATAACAAATTGTGTGAAGCAGAAGGAACAGAAGCTAGACAAAGGAATGTTAAACATATCAGCTCAAGTTAGGAGGTTACCGGCAGAGAATCAAAAGAAAGATAATCAAGATCATTAAAAAGTTCTGCTGGCAGCACGGGAGGGATGAAGCTGAACACCTGGAGATTTGACCATGAACAGATATATTTTTAGCCTTTGGCACAAACTATGTTGATTGTATCTTGCACGTGCACAAAACATATATAAGGTTTTTCACTTGCTTAATAAATCGGAATCAGTTCCACATCATATTGGTGTGCTGTCTGTCCCCTTCTCCGACACGGACCTCAACAGCCAGGGCTCAGCTGTGACACACCAGCAGGTGATGATCTCCCCCTCTCCCTGCCCAGTACCCACAAGGGCCTGGTCCAGCTCCCCCCAGTCAGGCTGCATGGGCTGTGGCTGAGCAGTCTGACTCGTCCTGTATCTGTTCTCAGGCCCCCCTCCTCCAGCCTCTCCTTCCCCCCCTGCCTGGCCACTTGGGGGAACTCGGCCTGGCCCGGCCACACAAAGAAGCCATGCTGCACCTCTTACCTCTCCCACAACCAGAAATCAGAAAGAAAGATTTCTGGAGTGCTCATCCCAAAATGTATAGTCACAAAGGCGTCTATACCCTTTTCATTGGTTTAATCATGTATCAATATTACAAAATTGGCCAATCCAGGCCAAACCAGGGCAGAACCATATACACTGATTCAAAATATGCCTTTGGGGTAGTGCACATTTTTGGAAAAATTTGGGAAGAAAGGGGGTTAGTAAATTCATAAGGAAGAGGGCTGATTCATGAAGGACTCATTCTAGAGGTTTGTCGTAGTTTCAGTTTGAAACCAGGCAGAAACACCAATTTATGTCCCAGTTTTAGTTTGCCAATTCAGAATTTCCCAATCAAGACCAAAGCAGGCTTAAACTTAAAAGGAATAGAACTTTATTAACTAACACTAAAAGAAAAAAAAAAAAAATCAGAATGAAACCTTCAAAACACTTCTCTCACCACCAACTATTCACTTTCTTACTCCAATATAAAAAGACAAAACTTGGGATTCTCAGTCAGATATCACCCTTAAAATGATCATTTCTCAATTCATCAAGGAGAAAGGAGTCTCTCTTGGGTACCACAGAGATTTTCTACAAGATACCAGTTCTCTTGCTTCCACACTCCACAATTGGCCCGCCCGGGTGAAGAAATGTTGCCATTGTGAAGTCCTTCCCATGAAACAGCCTGCTACAGCAGCTCATGGGCTATATCAGTTTATTAGGGTACAGTTTAAGGATGCCTCTTCTGGTATAAAACAAAAGTTCTCTTTATCTCAAGGAACAGAGGTCCTCTTCTCTAAATGAGCAAAGCTTCATCTCTCACTTCTTCAGTCTTCCTCTGTTCAATTTTCTCCAGCAGCTCACAACTATGACTAGACTTTTCATCCCCCTAAAAAACACTCCATAGGTTAAAGGGTACTTAGTCCATTCTCTATGGCCTCACAAGAGAAGTCCAACCTAACCAGGTCACTCCCTCAACTTCCCTTGCCATTTAAGATTCTCTTCTCACCCTCCCCGACACCAAGTCTCATGCTGTGTCCTTCTACATTTCACCCAGTTTTCCTTTTCTTTCTCTGGGTAAGATTCATGCTTTGGAAGTTTCATCTGGTCAGGAAAAAAGTTAACATAGGCCGCAGCTGGTACAAGGCAGTCACGTGATGCATCGCAGTTGATCTGGAACTGAGCCAGAATCTCACTCATGGCCTGGCTGCTGCCTTCCAGTTCCAGCTGTGCTGAGAGAGGGATGCTAGGATCTTTTTCTAGCCTGGTCAGGCTTTAGATGTCTCACACCAGGGCTATTCACCTCCCTTTTCTCTGCTCAGCAGATGCCAGGCCTCCGGTTTGCTGCGTGGGGCTGTCCTGGAGTAACAGATCTCAGCATCCAGGACAGGGCTGAGCCTTCCCTTCCCCCCTCCCCCCCCCACTGACTCTCCAATCTCCTTTGCCTGCCAGGAAGGGGGGGGGGGAAGTTTGGCCCAGCCCGGCCCGGCCTTGGGGAACAGCCGGGCCGAGGCTGCTTCCACTCACCCCACCGGAAACCAAAAGAGCTATTTCCGGACTCTCCCCTCAAAATGTGTATTCACTAGAGGCGTATCCACCCTTTTCATTGATTTAATCAGGTGTCAATATTACAAAATTGTCCAATCAGGGCAAAACCATGGCAAGGTTTTAGATGTATTAAAATTACCTGAAGAAATTGCTGTAGTACGTGTTAAGTGACACCAAAAAGGAATGATTCCAGAAGTAAGAGGGAATAATTTGGCAGACCAAGAGGCTAGAAATGCAGTTGAAAATTGGAGAGAGAAGGTTTGTTAATTTTGACTACAAGCAAGGAAGACTTGGAAATTCCAAAATTCAATGAAAGAGAAGAGAAAGAGTTAAATAAGATAGGGGGAGATCTAGATCAATCTGGAAAATGGAAATTCCTTATGGGAGGCAATTACTTCATAATCCCCTTAGAAAAATATTAGAAGACACATCAGAAGACGCACTGGGGCACTCAGGCTTTATGTGATCAATTAAGGAATTATGGGTGCAATTGGGATCTTTGTATTAGCAAAACAAGTAACTGAGAGATGTATAGCTTGCCAAAAGTCAATAAAAAAGTTATGAGAAAAAGAAAACACCAGAAGGTTGTGAATTAGCTATGCAACCATTCCAAAGCATCCAAGTGGACTTTACTGAACTTTCCCAAGTGCAGAGATGGAAGTTTCTGTTATTAATAATAGACCATTTAACTCATTGGATGGAGGCTGTCCCAGCTGTTAGAGCTACAGCTACTGTGGTATGTAAAACCTTTTTGGAGCAAATTATTCCCAGGTATGGAATGGTTAACAAGATAGACCCAGATAGAGGAACACATTTTACATCCAGAGTCTTACAACAAATAACTCAAGCCCTGGGAATAGAATGGAAATTACATGCCCCGTGACACCCACAGAGTTCAGGCCAGGTAGAGAGGATGAACCAAACTTTAAAAAAGACTCTAACTAAATTGATGATTGAAACTCAGATGTCATGGGTAAAGTGTTTGCCTCTGGTACTACTGAAGGTCCAGACACAACCCAGATCAGACATGGGAGTGTCACCCTATGAAATGATATTTGGATTGCCCTTTTTGACCACCCAACATGAAACTGCTATTTACGAAGAAGGGGAAACGAGTGTTAGAAAATATGTCACCACAATTGCACAAACTCTAGAAAATTTATGGCTAAAAGGACTAATTCCTTAAACCACACCCTTAGATTTCAAGATCTACAACGTTCACCCAGGACAATGGGTATTGGTTAAAACATGGAAAGAACAATCTTTAACTCCACAATGCGAAGGTCCTTTTCAGGTACTATTGACGACTGAAGCTGCGATCCAGACCAAGGAAAGAGGGTAGATTCATGCCAGCAGAATCAAAGAACCTGTGGAAGAACCTAAAGAGTGGACCATAACATCTAGACTGGGTGATACAAAACTGACTCTTAAACAAGGACTGGGAGGTAATGAACTGAGATGACTCAAATGTTCCAAGGAATGTTCCAAGGATCACAGATAACTGGGAAACAGGGCCAAGTTCATATAAGCGGTTTCAAGTACTGTCTGGACAAGTTCTGGGAATCCTCCAACATCCCTCTGGGCAGGGACACATCTGCTCCAAGCAGGAGGATCAGGACTGTATTGGTCAGGGGGTCCTAATGTACTGGCATTAGCATGTGATTTGTACTAATATAATTGTCTTACTTTGTGGATGGGAGCTACTAGTGTGTTGAAAGGGAAGTATGTAGATTCCCCTGATCCTCCACCCCCCCACAAGCTGCCAGCTCAGATTTAGGGGGAGTATTGGAAGAGGGGAACTACAAAATAGGGTAGAGAGAGTTACAAAAGAGGCCCCCTTACCTCAGGATGTATTCCAAGGCCTTTATTCCTTGAAGGGGATCCAGAGGCGAGAGAGAGGTCACATGGGGGGAGAGGGGATTTTATCACCTTTGGGGTCGGGGTCAGGTTACCTGGCTGATGGCCATAGGTCAGGAGGCAAGGGGGCAGGTAACCCAGGCCAGGTTACAGTATCTGGGGGAGGGGCTTTGGGGGCGGAACATTCCCAAAAGGGATAGAACATCTCACCCTTTTTTGTTTAAGAAAGTTAAAGGGAAAACATTGGGTTACATTGAATGAGGATAACAAGAAATAGGGAAAACAAACATTTTTAAAACATGTTAAAAGTCTCTGTTTCTGTCGGCTGGAGTCCTCACTTAGGAAGGTTCCTCTTCTTCTATCCGACGGCGTCTTCTCTTGGAGGCAGTGGCTACCTGCTTTTCATCTCCTTCTGCAGGAGCTGGGTTTTTGGGGACGAAAGGTTTGACCCACTTCTGAGGTATCCATCGAGGACCTGAGGGAGCAGCTACACACGCATAGCCACTACCCCAGGTCACAAGCTCATAGGGACCCTTGGTTTCCCAAGTTTCTGGGTCCTTAATCAGGACTGGTGGACACTGAGAAGGTTTGAACTGATTACCACTGTTAAAATGACGAGTTACAGGTGGATTCATGTTTTCAAAAGAACAGTTTAGGAAATTGATGGTAAACATGCCTTTGCAGAGCTTCTGTTGTGGAGGCATCCACACAGTTGTGTTGCTCTGTTTAGCCAAAACCTGTTTGAGCGTCTGATGTGCATGCTCAACCACAGCTTGGCCTGTGGGGGAGTGGGGGATGCCAGTTTTATGTTCCACTCCCCACTGCTGGGCAAATTCCAGGAACTCCTTGGATGTGTATGCTGGGCCATTACCAGTTTTGATTTCTTTTGGGATCCCTAGCACTGAGAAAGCTTGCACTAGGTGTTTTTTAGCATGCACAGCTTTCTCTCCTGCGTGGGCAGAGGCATATACTGCACCTGAATGTGTGTCAATACTCACATGAACATATTTGAGGCGACCAAAACTAGGAATGTGTGTGATGTCTGTCTGCCACACTTCACAACTGCCAAGGCCTCGGGGATTAACTCCCATACCCATTGATGGCATAGCCTGGAACTGGCAATTGGGACAGGTGGCCACAATAGCTCGAGCCTGACTCCGTGTTAGTTGGAACTGACGGATCAGACCTGGCACATTTTGATGATATTGTTGGTGACTCAGTTTTGCCTGTTGGAAGATATCAGGAAGGTGTGCTTTCTCAACTGGTGCAGCAAGGGAGTCTGCTCGACAATTCCCCTCTGCAATCTCACCAGGAAGGTCCAGGTGTGATCGTACATGCATCACAAAGAATGGATGTTCTCGATGAGAAACCAAATAAAGCAGCTTTGAGAGCAATCTGAAGAGATGCTCATTCTCAGTTTCTCTGAGCACAGCCTGCTCCGCTCTGGACACTATTCCAGCTACATATGCAGAGTCAGTCACCAAATTAAATGGTTCTGAGAACTTCTCAAAGGCTC